>APFE031336858.1:0-11356 GCA_000404065.3 Pinus taeda | reverse complement strand
GGTCATCAACCCCACCCTAGAAGATCAAAAGTATCTCTCTATTTTAACTAGCTCAAAGAAGAAAATTAATATAACAAAGATTAGAACAAATTCTCATGAGCTCGATAGTGAAACAGGTCGTTGAGCAGTTCCTAAAACACCATGGATGGAAAGGATCTATCATACATGTGAGAACAGGAACATCGAGGATGAAAACCACTTCCTCTTAGAGTGCCCCATGTACAACCACATTAGATCTCAGTTTCACAATCTTTGTTACAATACTAACCTTCCTAGCCTTTTACAATGTCAAAACTATAGTGAGCTCGGGAGGCTTCTCTCCAAGCTTTCTAAGCATAGGAATAAAATCTTAAATCAAAACAAATAATTTGTTTCTTTAGGTCCGATAGACCAATGTTTGGTCTCAGCGGACGTTAACCACCACCACCATCATCATGATAAGATTAAAATACAAAAACATAAAATTATATGAAATGAATTAAATAAATTGAAATTACAAAAATATAAAATTATACAAATAGATTTTATTAAATAAAAATATAAAAATGTAATAATAATGAATACATATATAATTATATATGTGATATTAATTTTTTTTTTACAACTGACATTAGTATTTGATTTCATAATTGACATTAGTATTTGATTTCATTTATAAAATTATAATTAGTATTATTAAAGGTGGTTTTAAAAATGTATACAAAAACAAATATTTTAATGGTTCAAAACTAAATAAATAAATATGTTATACGAAATTTTAAATTTCCATAAATATAAATATTTAAATATGTTATATAGCAATTTAATGTAATACAAGATAAGATAATCACACATTTTTAAATAATGAATTAAGGCATTAAGTTAATTGAAGCCAAAGGCTCATTTTACAATCTAGTATGAGTTCAACTTGAATTTGTCACATGTATTTTTTAAAAAAAAGGCCTATAATAAAAATAAAAAAGATTATATATATTTGGTTAATTTTAATTAAGAACAACATTATAAAATAATAATAATTACATTCTCATTGTGCTCACTTGGTTTTTTGATATTTCACTTTCACTTTTAGAGTAATAAATAAAATATTTAGATGCCTAAGTTAAATAAATAATATAATTTTATATTACTTTACGGAGAGGTAAATTAATTAAAATTTTAGAAAAAATTATATTTCTCTTATAAATATTTCAATGTGAAACTTAAATGAACTATATGAATATCCATATTAACTAATATATTTCAATATGAAATGTATGTGTGTTATATTTCAATGCTCAAAAGGAAAAAGTAATTAAAAGTACAAGGAAAATTTGTGATTCATTCAATTGTTAATAGAAAATATTAATATTAATATTTTTTTCAAAAATGCAATATTAAATCTCTTAGACATCTAGTTTGGCATTGTAAAAAAAGGTTTTGATATAATGTGATTTGATCCTTTGGGCTTTTGAAACGTGATAACAAAATTATAATCCAAGTTTAAAATATATTCATTATTATTTCTAATTTAATTTTTTGTTTTGTTAATTTAATATTTGCAAAATATTAATTTAAAAGTTTCATAAATTTACATAAATAACATAAAAAATGAACTATATAACAATGATAATAATAATAAATTATTTTTTATGTGATAGCTAAGTTAGACACCACCACATTGGTGTATGAGATATGTATAAAGAATTGATCTCAATTTTGAGTACCAAAGTCTTTATGAAGGTGCATATACTCTATCTTCCTTTAGATTTGAACATCTGACCTTTTTAGAGGAAATAAGTGAAAATAATTAATAATTATTTATTATTAGAACTAAGTAATCCACCTCTTGTATTGTGCCTTTGGTTGTGCCAAAAGGATTTTGATGAGTATTGTTGTTGAACTAATAGTGTAATAATATGATTGTTTTATTATGGTTCCACATTTAAATTTTACGGATATAATGTAACATTAGTCACTACTATGCAAATTATAAAATATTTGGGGATATTTTCGTAAAAATATTCAAAATTATAATAATTTTGTATAGTTTCTATAAAATTTTATATATTTTTAAGGTAAAATAATTTTCTCCTACAAAACTTGGGCTTGACTCGTCATTAAAAAAAAAAAAAATTGAAATTAGTATTTTTTTTGGGTGAAAGCATGGAAAATTAACCCATTCTTCAAATCCCCCACCCCCTTCAAAATTTCATTGTATATTATTCATTATTATTTTAATGTATCAATTGTTCATATAATATTTGTCCAAAATATGGAATTAGAGTTTAAATAAAGAGGTTGTCATGTGAGTGTTTTAGATTATGAAGCTCATGTGAGAAGGATTAAATCCAAATAAATCCAATCAATAGGAAATTCAAACTACGGAATATGTCAATTGAAAATTTTGACAACACATCCAAAAAAAAATATAAAAAACAATCTTATAAGATAGAGATGTCACATTGTCATAAGCTCAAATATCGAATTTATAATTAAATTCATCCTTATTATTATTATTATTATTATTATTATGGTTGATAGTGTCTTGAACATGTGAATATAACATTTGCAATACTTACATGATATTTGGTTTTTGGGTTTTTGGTAGTTAATGGATAAAACTTCAGTGAGGTTTGTTGTATTGTTTTTTGTTCTTTCCTTGCCCGTGACTATAGTAAAGTCAGTTGATCTTCAACTATTTTTCCAAGTCTTTGTAACTTTAACCAAAGATTTGGGAAAATGTTGAATATTTCTATTTTTCATAAATTAAAAAATATTTTTCTAATTTTTCGAAATTTTATTTCTTATTTTCCATTAGTTGAGCGAGCCTTGATGTGACATAATTGCATTTGTGGAGAGTCATTTATTTTCGGTATTTGTCAGTTCCTAACAGATCATTTAACGAAAAAAAACTAATTTTGTTGGTGAGTGTTCTAACACTAGCACTGATATTCCTAGCATTGCTACTAATTTGCCCAATGATGCCATAACTCATGGGGTCCAGGTCCCTTATGTAAGAGAGTGGGTGGAGGTTGGGGAGGCTAGGGCAAGGTGGCTAAACAAATATCCATAATATTGATACATTGTGCGAAGTGCAAAGGAAGAAACATGGGGATGGGTGGGGGGTGAACAAATCTTCACAATGTTGATACATTATGTAGTGTGTAGAGGTGCGAAGGAAGTTTTCTTCCTCCACACCTCTGCACTCGGCACAATGTATAAATGTTTCTTGTTGGTAGCGATAATTATTTTCAGCTAGTATTCAATTGTGAACATGGCTTCTTGTTAAATTGATATCTTAATCAAGTTTATATTGAGAAATTAGGTGTCTTCATTGTGATTATGCTTCTAATTTACTTACATTCATTACAACTTTGCGAGTGGACATGATTATTCCTATGCATATAAAAATTTTCAATGCACTTAAATACAAGGATTGTCACTATAATTGGGAGTTATTCAGTACTGAACACATAATATCACAATGCTTAATATCAAGTGTTGCAGTCAAATATAGTAAGTATAAGTGAATTATAATATTAGGTTTTGAGTGTTCCCAACTCATCCTTTGATCCACTGCAGCAAGAGGACAACGATGATGATGTGTTGTGAGCCCTCTAAAGCCCAACTAATTGCTCTACATAAGTGGGCCTGACACGGTGATTATATATTAACTCCTACTCATTAAAATATAGAGGTTGGTAACTTTGTTTTATGGTATCAATGAAATAAAAAATAATACCCTAAGTTGTAAGAGGGAAAAGGAAGATATCACAACTAAACTGCAAATTTATTTTTTTTCTTGAAGAGAACAAGAAAGCTATGCCCAATAGCCAACACCACAGAGCAAGACATGTTCTCCATTTCAACAACTTCTACCAAATCTCTCTCGATGATGGAATTATTTTCTCAATAGCCTTTTTTTTACGGCTCTTGAACAAAGTTATGTCTAGTAGCGAACACCACAGAGAAAGACATGTTCGCCAATTGCACAGTTGATACCAAATCTCTCTCGGTGTTGGAGTTATTTTTGCAATATCCTTGTTTTTAATGTTCTTGAAGTGATAAAAGGCATCGCTCCATATATTGTTTACCATCTGCACAAAGAACAAAGGTGACCAACTTCATATCAACTACTGAAAAAACAAGAACATGGTATACACCAACGAAATTAGCAGTAAAGAACAATGTAATTTTTTGATTTGTTTCAAGGTTCATGAAGGAAATAATATAGAGGTGACTCAATAGTTAGAAGAGAAATACAGGTAATTTTCTCAAGAAGAGGTGTAGTTGATGCTATTCTCGCATTCAATTCCAGATTGGAGATATATGCAATTTTATTCAAGGGTAGATCTCAATTCATATAAAATTCAAAATTTGTTTACAAAATTGTTAGTCCTTTGTAGACGCATGTTACAAACTATAAAAAAATTCTTTGTACTAATTAAGGTTGTTTATAGCATGAGGAAGTGATCAAGAAGAAATATGGAGAAATTGTACCAAAACAACCTCTGATTTTGAAAGTAGCAAATCATGATCTATTTCTTTATTTACAAGGCATTCATGTTGGCATAATCAAACAAGGTATTTTACTTCAACTTAGTCCTCATGATTTGTAAGGCTCAAATAAGTAGTATTGCAATAAGATTTCATTGTACCATGGTCGATGAATTTCTTAAAATTGTTTGGACTAGCCAATGACTAATTCTCATGGGACCACAAAGGGCACTATGTACAATTTCCACATGCATGTTTTTTCTTCATCCAATTTTTTTTTTCAAATTTATCCCTATGTTTTTTTTTCTAAAATGAAAAACTCACAATAATTCTTTCATGTTTTTACGAGTCAGATAATGGAGTAGGTTATATACATTTTGTGGCCAATATTTTAAAACCAAGGTGAGCTGTGGTATTTTGATGTTAAAAAAAAGGTATTTTCATTGTGGTGCTTATGGACCACACTTACTTGATTTTCAAGATAAATGGTTTAAATTCTGTTTAATGATCACTACATTAGTTTCAACTACATGACATGGGTTAGATTTACTTAAGCAAAATCTCTTTGATTAAAACAAGAACATGACGAGATAAGTGGTAAAGAGAAATGTGATCTTTTGAATAGTTAGGATCATAAAGGAAACAATACAGAGGTGAGTCAACATTCAAAAGAGAAACACATGCAATTTTATCAAGAAGAGTGGTAGGCTTAATTTCTAGATTGGAGATATGTCCATTTTTACTGAAGGGTAGATCTTAATTCACATAGAAATTCAAAATTTAAGTACAAAATCATTATAGTCCTTTGTAAACACATGTTTGAAACTATAAAAAGTTTTCTTTGTACTGATTAAGGTTGTGAGGAAGTGATCAAGAAGAAATATGTAGGAATTGAACCAAAATGACCTTTGATTTTGAAGGTAGAAAATCATGATATATTTCTTTATTTACAAGGCATTCCCATTGGCATAATCATGTAGAAAATCACAATCTATTTCTTTACTTACCTGATCTATTTCTTTATTTATTCAGCATTCATGTTGGGGCATTCATGTTTTTTTCTTTTTAAGCTAAGGAGGGACCATTCTTTTATATTACTTCGAATTGAAACCAGTACATTTCCATGGTGGCCTCAACCCGCCCTGAAGGGAAACCGGGTCTGTTGGCCACCTCAAGTTTTTGACAGCCATCCAAAAACCAAAAATCTTAATTCTTATTGTCCATGCTATGTATACTAAACATTCATAAAGATTACTACTATTCCTATTTTGCATTGTATATTCAAACTAGACGCCGCAACTATCTTTTAACCTTAACAAAAACTGCAAGGAGCATACCCATGTCCTCAAATGTTTCCTTTCTTGGTTTCCTTCTGTCCATCTTCTTCCTTTACACCCATGTTAATCTTCTCTATTTGCTGCTGAATCTCATCCAATTTTTTGTCCTGCATCATCATGGTGATCTAGATGTTTTTCAATTCTCTCCTCAGATTGGGAATTCCTTGGGATAATTCTACCATTTCTATTGCAACTTGCTCCATGGCCTTTGCCAACAGCCTTTTCATCACCCAGTATACATGCAGGGCCTGTTTGTACAGTGTCATGCGTCCTCTTGTATTTCCTGGATCAGGTAGCAAGTATTCCCAATCTTCCATTTCTGATGCTGATTGGGCCTGGGCTGCTTCTTCCTCCAAGTGTTGTATTATTCTTCTGATGTCATTGTTAGTATTTTCGCAGTAGGCTTGCTCTGCGCATTGAATCTTTTTCTCCAAGGTTTTCATGTATTTTCTGGCTAGTGACGGTTCCCGCTTCTCCCGTTTCCCTGTCGGTCGCCCTCTTCCTCTGCTGCCTCGTCCTCGTCCTCAGCCTGCTCTTCCTCTATTCCTATAATTTCCTCCGCGTCCCCACCCTTTTGTGCTAGAGGTGCTCCCAAATTCTCCTTCTTCCTCGTGCCCCTTGCTTCTCCTTTCTCCATGCTCCCTTTCTTTCGGAGGTTTATCCTTCGTTAAGCCCTTGACCTCCCTGGCCCTCTTTCTTGGCTGCTCAATTCCATCCTGGTCTGAATCGAACATCTCTACTTCATCCTCAGAATCAACTTGGATTGTTTAGTATTGCTCTTCGTTTTCTCCATTCGCGATTTCCTTCCCTTTTTCCCCGCACTACTTCGGCCTCTAATCTCTTCTTCGGCCTCGTCTCTCATTCTTCTCCTTGTTGCCATTTGGTTTCTCCTTCCAGCTCTGTCTGTCATTCCTCTCTGCTCCCTCTGCCCTTCTGTGATTCTGCCTGGTTCTTCCACCACCCTCTCTCTTCGCTCGCTCGCTGTTATTTCGTTTATCGGTTTCCCGGCCTTATTTTGCCTTCCTCCTTTATTACATTTCCCCTGTTGCTTCTCGTCATTACTCCTCCCTCGAGCCTCCTGCCAACTGCCACGTTCATGATCGCCCACTACTCTTCGTCCTTCTTCTACACCTTCATACCTCCATCCATTCTCATCCACATTACCTCCATCACCTTCTTTCTTTATTGCTTCCTCGCTGCCCCTCCTCGAAATGTCGTCCCTTCTGCTAATCACCCTATCCGCCTTCATCATTGCCCACTCCACTTTTGCCTTGTCATCCTCCCTATCCTGACTTGTGATGATTTCCCTGATCGCGGCCATCCTCACCCCGATCGGGGGATGTTGAGGCATTCATGTTGGCATAATCAGATAAGGTCTTTAACTTCAACATAGGCCTCATTATTTGTAAGGCTCAAGGAAACAATATTGTAATAAGATTTAATTGTAGCATGGTCCTTGCCTTTTCTTCATATCTTTTTTGTCTTTCAACAATTGTCAAAGAAAAACTAATTAGTGCTATATGCTATTTATTTACTACGTTTCTTTTGAAAAACATTAATTAGTGGTATATGTTATTTCCTTAATACATGCAATTGCTAGTTTTACTACTTTTAAATGGAGTAGTATAACTTATTGATGAAATGACCATTTTCACTACGATTTTTTCTGGTTAATTTTAATCAAAATCTGATATAGATTTTATAAAACTTGAGTTTAAATTGTTTAATCTACATAACTAGAATGCCCCATGGCTTTTCAAGGTGTTGAATCCATTTATGCGTTCAAAAATGCATTTTAAACAACTAAAATTTTTGAAATTATATTGCTAGATTTAAGCTAAGATGAAAAAGATTATTTCATCTTTAAATTAAACTATGCCCTTTTAATTATATCATTTTAATAATTAATATATATCAATATTAATTATTTTTCTAAATTTTAATATAATTTTAAATAAAATTAATTAAAAAAAATTACAAATATAGTCCATGCTTTTAGATTTTAATATATTAAATAGAACAACTATTTACAAAATTATATTGCATTAATATTTTGATACTAAGGTTATGGATATTGGTGTCTTGCATTGACATTTTAATATTAAATTTATGGATATTGGTGTCTTGCATTAATATTTTAATTGATGTCATCAAGGTATAGATATTAGTGTTTTACATTGATATATAAATTAACGTAATAGATTTATAATTTTTTTTAAATGGAGTTTAATTTTATTTATACAGAAATGAAATAATTAATAGATGATATTAATTTTATCTATTTTTGAATATAATTATTTTATATATAAATTGGTTAAATATTTTAAGTCTTAGTGTTTTGGTAAATAATTTGTTTTTAAAGTGATGTAGTTTGAAGTTTTTTGGAAAATTATATAATCTATCTATATATATATATATATAAAGATATTTGTTTTATACCACACAGATCAATGTTTTGTTGCAACATGGTGCACAAATGCATTAAAAACTATTATATTATTTTGTATAAATGCAAATATCTTATTTTTACAAGATAGAAATAGTTTTAAGAAACATGTTGTAATTAGGTTTTTTTTTACATTTATGAAATAATTGTATTTAGACAACATTTCCATATATATATATATGAATTTATATTTTTTTTTTATATAAAGCATTTATTTATACCACTAAATCAAAATGTTTGCTATAAAATGGTGTACAAATACATCAACCCTATTACACTCTTTTGCCTAAATGCAATTTTTTTATTATTGCTAGAAATATATGCAATTGTATTTATTTATTTTATTTTTTCTTTAATTTAGATATATTTAAACTAAAATTAAATGACATGTACTAGTAAGTTAAGATTGTTTTACTAAAAACATTTACAATTTCTCTCTAGTTGTTTTTAAATTTTATTATTTTTATAATATTCAAAAAATATTTAGTATGCAATAGGATTAGTTCAGCCTTATTTTGTACTTCTCCATAATTAGATTGAATTGTATTAATCTTATATTCAAAATTATTTATCTGCAATATGATTAGTTCAACATTATTTTGTAATAATTATTTTACATAATATTATCACAAACTTCCCCCTAATCATACCACTATGCTAACCCAAAGCTTCTATAATTATGCCAAAAACCAAAAGCTTCTAGAACCAAAGAAACTGCTCAGTGAATGATATGTAGAACGCATAAATCAGAAAGTTAACCAGGTATGCATGAGACAGCAAGAGATCGAAACAGACAAGCTATCATCGAGAAAGAAGACTTTGAAGCCCATTGATTACATAAATATAATTAAATCGAGATGTGTTTAGACGCGGAAAAGCCATAATAAGGCAGATATATTTTTATTTTATTTTTATTTTAAAAATAAAAATTAATTAATAACATTTAAAATATTATAAAGACATTAAATAATTATATTCACTAAATTTTACAAATTTTTTAATATAATTACATTATCACTAAATTTTACCAATTTTAATTAATAAATTACATATTTTTTTATTAAATATTACTAGTTGACTTTTCAAATTAAAATATTATACGTAACTATTATACAATTTATATTTTGCAGAAAATTAAAATATTATACCTAACCATTACACAATTTATATTCTGGAGAATTTTGTTCCAGGAATTTTCTTTGATACTACCAGTTATTTTGCGTTATAGTTGCAGGAATTTTCTTGTTGGATATTTTTCTGTTTGTTTGCAATGGGAAAATACCAAAACCACAAAAATAAAACACAGAGGCAATGCTCTGTTTTCTTTGCTCCAGGATCTTTTTGCACAGAAAAGTCTTTTAAAAATAATTACAGAGCACAGAGTATTCCACCACCATAAAATGATTTCTATTCATTAAACAAAAAACACTTACATATTCATCCTCTTTTACTCAGAGGGATTCACCAAAACATTTTCACAAAAAATTACTCTGCCTCCTATGAAATTTTACACCACTGTGTGTAAATATTTCATTTACATTCACTGCTGTGTGAAAACAAAACTTACAGGGATTTACAGATTTACCTTTTCACTGCTGTGTGAAACAATTCATGGTTTTCAAACAAAACTATCCACTAGTTTTCTTCATTCATTTCTCCTTCTCTTGCACTGTTGTGCATTCTTTTTCTTACATTACATTACAAAGAAAAATTTATGCTGCTGCTGCGTTTTTACATTGCATTAAAAAATGAACTCTGTTACATTTTCATTTTACCAACTGTGTGGTTTTTCTTTCTCGCTGCTGCGAACAGAGATTCACATCCTCCCGTGTGCAAAATCTAAATTACAATGGAGTCAACGCTCCTACTAAAACGTATACCATACATTTCGAAATAATAAAAAAAAACTTACATTAAATTTATGCCCATACTTCCGTATGCCATAACTATTACGGGCCGTAAAAACATTTAAACACTTTACCAAAAACATGTCATAAAATTAGCTTATAGTATGGGCCAAACTTTTTTCCACGCATTTAATTTAGTTTTACGAGACCCCGTGTACTTTCCTTGAAATTGAACGGCAAACAAACTTGGCTTTAATCGAACGGCGAAGGATGGATATCGGAACACCTTTCTCACTGTACTTTACACCACCGTGCAACTTTGGTAAATCAATGGCGGTAAATGCTGGAGGTCATCGGACGAGTGAAATCAATATCGGAAGGGGTGAGTTGACTGAGCGTTACCTTCCGAAAAGTGCCAGGTGATGATGTCACGGTTGTCCACATGTCTGCGTCGGAGCACCATCGTACGGAAACAGCTTTATGCCAAAAGTGGTGCGATAACCTTTCAGCCTGTTTGTGGTTTTCTGCTGAGTGGTTTCGGGGTTGGACGGTCACCGTTGACTGCTGGCCCGCGCGCGCAGTTGGAATTATAAATTTAACACTCCCCTTTAATTTCAACTGTTGGGTGTTCGATCATACCCAGACACTTCCTCAAAAATTCAAAGCTTTTCTAATCCAATGGCTTTGTCAAGATGTCTGCAACCTGTTCTTGTGTCCTGCAATGTTCTAGGACAATTTCTCCATTGTTCACTAATTCTCTGATGTAGTGAAACCTTGTATCAATGTGTTTCGTTCTCTTATGAAACACTGAATTATTTGACAATGCAATAGCTGAGCTATTGTCGCAAAAGATCATTGTCGCCTTTGCCTGCTCTTGGCCTAAGCTCCTCAACATCCTTCTCATCCAAACTCCTTGACATGCTGCTACTGTAGCTGCAACATATTCAGCCTCTGCTGTAGACAATGCTACAATGGACTGCTTCTTAGAAGCCCATGAAATGGCTCCTGAACCCATATGGAAAACATAATCGGAAGTGCTCTTCCGATCATCAACACTTCCAGCCCAATCACTATCTGTGTATCCAACCAAATCTGAATGTTCTGAGACATTATATAAAATTCCAAACGTTTTGGTACCTTTCACATACCTCAAAATTCTTTTTGCTGCCTGCCAATGTGCCTCCTTTGGCCTCTCCATGAATCTGGAAATTAAACTAACAGCATACATAATATCAGGCCTAGTTGCTGTT
>APFE031336850.1:13184-36349 GCA_000404065.3 Pinus taeda | reverse complement strand
TTGAGCTTCGGTTTGAGAATAATGTTCTGACTCATGTCATCGCTTCGAAAAAGCAATACCAGGGCATCAAATATCTCCTTATATATAGTTTTCTTTGTAACATGCGAAATCAAATGATCCTTAATAGCTTCAAGGATCAACCTTTGTGCCTTTATGCCCTTCTTATCCCACGTTGTCGTGCTCCTTCTTATCCCACATTGCCTGCACTGTAGCGTCTACTACTGTTGGTGTTTGCGTGTTTGCGTGGTGGAGGGTTGGACATGAATTCCCACAAGCCTTCCTCCTTCAAGATCATTGAGATTCTTGCCTTCCATGGCAATAAATTCGAAACCCCATCAAGTCGATTCTCAACTTCCACATTGGTTATTAACACGGTTTTCCTTAGCTCTATCTCTCTAGCTCACTGAAGTAACCTGAAAAACAATAGATTTGCTTTTCTCTGTTTGAGCAAATGCTCAGATGCCATGTTAAATTATCCTAAAACCAACTATCTAAGCAAATAGATTAGATCTAGTTACTTATTGGAATTATTAACTCTTTCATGTAGTGGAAAACGAGAAAAACAATCCCAGAGTGCACAATTATTTATCGTCCTCTAGATCAATTTGTTATTGAAAACAAGAAAAGCAATTAAACATAGTGCATAATTATTTCTCCTCTTCTAGATCAATTCATTATTCAAAATATCTTTAGCACTTACAAGAGCTCAATTACAAGTAAAGTAGCTCTGACTGAAAATTTTTCATTATGCACATAAATCGAAGCATATCTACACCAAACGTGCGACCTGTGTTGCAATCCATATAACTGTACAAAATCCGTATAGAGGACTGTATTGCCTACTCTGCTGGGCTGTACGATTTCTTTTCTCCTTGCCTGGATGTCTACTTACTAAACCACTGCTAAAACTCATCATCAATGGTTGAAAATTATATCTTTGATTTTTTCCTTCACTCACATGACGTGTGAAATGAATGCTCTCCACGTGTCTTTGTCCTGGGCCCTCTCTTTCTGTTATAACTTTGACATAAGCCAAAAACCTAAATCTTTAATGATCTAACCGTGAGATCAATGAATCTATTTTAATTAAATGATTAAGTGACCCACTTTAGTAAAAAAACTTTTATTTTATTAATTAATTAATAAAATGAACTTTTGGAAATAGCATAAGATACATTTAATGATGATTTCCATAAGTAGATACCCTCATGGAAATACCTCTCTGAGCTGCGAAGACTAGCATTCATTGCTTAGGAGCTTTGGGGTGGAGTAGAAGAGGTTTGGGAGGGCAAGCCCACCTCTTCATTGACCTAGGTCATAAATGGTCACATATACGACGATCCATGATTTGAGAGTGAAAATAGATGTTGGGATAAGTGATGGCACATGTGAAAGAAGGCAATGTTAGATAGTGTTTACAAGTTTAGATTTAATATCCCACTAGCATTGATTAGTGTATGTCCACATTGCCCATTTTCAATGTTTTAGGTTCATTTAAAAATTAGTAATCATCCTAAGCTTTCACTGAGTTACCTCCCTTAGGGGTAGGAGAGGTTTGGGTTGGCAAGGCCCCCTCTTGGTCAATCGAGGTCATAAATGGCCACATATGCGATGATTCATGATTTGAGAGTGAAAGTACATGTTGGTATAAGTGTTATATTGATCTTGTTTGCTTCGACCTAGTTACCAACTATGATGAGCACAAATGTCTTGAGGTCTTTAGGTGTGCAAACCTTAATGCAAACTCCATATCAGTGTTATTGGAACAAGACCGAAATTGGTGGAACTCGGAAAGGCCATATTAGTACCAGACTGTCTAGTTCCATACAATGTGAGGAAGGTTGTTCCTAAAAAAGGAGAAAAAAAATAACAACAATAATTTTTGAGTGGAGCATGCTAATATTCAAGTCTAGGGCCTTACTATTACTATGCAATTAATGGTAATGTTAAATGCTTATAGTAAAAAGTGATCCTTTTACTTAAATTTTTAACATTACCATTATTCGTTTTAGGATGTTTGAGAGTGGTTTCTACCTCATTGGATTTGATATGGAAAAAGTAGAATTTTAGATCCCACTACAATGATTTTATTTTTATTTGGAAAAAGTAGAATTTTAGATCCCACTCAAAATCCAGTAGAATGATTTTTTTAAAGATTTTAAGGTTGGGGGGATTCCAATGTTTCCATTGGATTGTTTTCATAGACCTTGATGTTAGTGGCATTGATTGTTGAACTTATTTGTCATGACCCTAGTAAAATGTACCCATCACGCGAAACAAAAATCTTGAATTGACGTGTTAAGGTTTTTCTTTCCTATTTTAATGCAATGATTTTGATAATATGTCAGTATTTGTTGTACCATGATTTTTTTTTTATACTAGAGGCCATTTAGAACCTAATTGTTGATGTATTTAGAAGTTGTTTGTTGATGTATTTTTGGTTTAGAGATGGATTGCACTATGTTTTTGAGAACTTCTGCGTATTTGTGTATAAATGGTTTGGATTCATATGGATGCACGATGCACATGGATATATATGTTTTTCTTTAAATTTAGAATATTTTTTGTATTTTTTGGCCGACTGGTTTTTTGGTTTGATTTTTTTTATTGGTTCCCGTCAGATTCTGATTGGTTTGGGGGGTGGGTCTACATGTTTAGTCAATGGTTTGGTTCTGATAACATTGCCTCATACTAAGGCCGAGGGTGGGAAAATCAGTAAGGCTCATGGTAGATAACTTCCCCTAGAGGGGATGCAATCCTCTCTAGGGCAAGCCATAACTTCATCAAAAGGCGTGGGAAATCTACTTATACTGGGCAAGGTAGGTGGGCAATTTTTTTCAATTCAATAATCAATAGTTTGTGGGTCTCAAGCATGATTTCATTCATATGAGTAAAATGACCCAAGCATGATTTCATTCATATGGGTAAAGTGTTGGGTCATTGAACTAAAATAGGAAGAAATCTTTGGTTAGAGTGTGGATGGGTGCAAAGCCCGCACATGAATCCAGTGTTGAATCACCGACCTAGGAAGCGCCTTTTCATTGAAGTAATTCAAGATGGAGCCCACTCTTAAATGGATTAAATTTTTGGAACGAATTTTTGAGGAGCCTTGAATCTCCATTATCTAGATTGATAAAATGACGATGTTTATTTAGTGGAGGCTGTATTACCTCTGAATGTTTATATTTAAGCAAAACAACGAGAAAATCTAATGCGATAAAATTGCGTAATTACTGAACCACCCTAAGGATCACAATCTTTCAAGTTATTACTCTTCTCTTTGTAATTAAGGTCTCAGTGATCACCCAATTCACGATAATCTTTATCTTCATTATGCGAGAATATCAACAATGAACATAGTAATAAATTTACTTATATTTCTTCGATTTATGAATTTCATCTTTGTTATTTCCATGTTAAATATATATTTTTCACATTTCTTTTCGCTGGAAAACGTTGGCCAATATATCATTTTGATTTGTGAGAGATAATTTCATATATTTGTAACATATATCTTTTGTGTTTGTATGTATTTCTTTTCAATTTTAAATCACTAAAAGTGTTGACTAGTATATTTGTTTCATTGGGAGGTCATATATTTGCTATGTTGCACGAGTTTCTGGAACGTGGGAACTTGGGTACGGGTGTCGGGAACGGCTAGAGGTTTCCCCAAAATTTACAGGAAACGGCTAATCGGGAACAGTGATATTATATAATAGAAAAATATAAAAATATATAATTATATAATAATCAATATTAATGTTAAATCAAAATATTCAAATATTAAAATCAATTTAAATATATAATCTCTCTTATATATAAATATATTCTCTAGGTGTCTCTCTTCTTGAGCCTCTCCCTTTTATATATATAAAATATTAAAATGTCAAGTTCATTATCAGTTCTCTGACACATGACTAGTGTTTGAAACAATTTGCCTTAAAAATACAAAGGAATAGTTTTACCTATGTTTCTCTAATTATTCTTATGAGAAAAAGTAAAGCGACTCTAATGGTTAAACATTGACTGCCACATACAATATGCACACAATCTTCTGCGATACATATATATAAACAAAAAAATAAATACTCATCAACATGACATCCCAGATATCACCCTTACATTGAGGTGTCACACACGTCCTTAACCCATCAAGAGATTGCTCCAGTTTCTCAATTAAGGATATCGGTGTTAGGGATGTCTTTGGCCTTTCTTCCTGCGAAGGTTTCAACAAAGCCTCATGTTTTCTGGGCAGTTCAACTTATTTGTCTACATGCTTTGTATTCCCCAACCCCAGGGAACGCGGGAACTCCAAAAAAAGCAGTCTTCAAAGCTCCCAGAACTTTCCCAAGCTCCCATTGCAGCTCCCACAGAAAAGGGAATGTTCCCATATAGTTCCAAAGCTTCCAGGAGCACGAGAACCACTGGAACAGGTTTCCCACCTCTAGGGAGCGGTTCCCGTGTAACAGAGTATATTTGTAATATATCATTAAAGAAAGATGCAAAATCTATGATAATTTGTTAAATATTTTAATGATATGGAATGGAAACTTTCGTTTGCTTGTCTTGCCATATCAATTGGTGATTGTGGAAGCAACTCACTACAAACTTCAAATGGTTTCATGTGAATAGATGATTGAACTGTCCTATTGTTTTCGTGTTGAATATATGCTTTCATCCATGTTTTGGGGTGCTTGTTATTATATCCCTTCAATAGATGAACAAGTATTGTGTTTACAACTTTTGTGTATCCATTTACTTGGGTATGGAATGAGTGGATTTGAATTTTGGATCTGTACCTTCTCAAGTAATTTTTCAGTTGTCGCTTAGGCTTTGATGCTCTTCTTACTCTTCTTACAAAGAGTAAGAGCAAACACTTGTTGAATCTATCTACCGCCACTATAAAATAGTCATCCCACTTTGGCGAATGTCCCAAGAAATTATGTTTACAACTTCTGTGTATCCATTATGGAAGCATCATCAGAATTCCTTTGGACAAGAATTATGACTAATGGCACAACATCACATTCAGTTTCATCATTATACTTGGAAATAATAGAATATCTGAACTCACATTTCTTTGTCACTTGCATATTGGTGTCTTCGATAAATCAATCCAATGTGTGTGCTTGAGGATGGGCATGAGTCTCCCAGCCAAGTTGTGGTGATTTGGGAATCAATTTTTTCTCGATACTGTGATCAACAAGAGTCTCGATATGATTTGAGCCAAGAGTCTTTCTTCAATTTTTTTTTCATTTCCCTTACTTTTGACTTTCAAATTTGTTTTTTGTTCTTCATTGGCAGATTGGTCATTAGTAGCTGATTTATCTCTCTTTCAACACTGATTTTTTTTTTTTTTTACTTCTTTAAATTGTTCATAGGTATTCTTGCACATACATGACTGATTTTTCTTTAGCCATAGCTGATTTTTCATGCTTGCAATTTTTTATTTTTATTTTTTTGCATATATGGGATTGTTTTTAGGTCAATACATGTAAGTGTACACCTCTAAATTGCTTTCAATTTCTTCATTTTCAGCGTGAGTGGTCATTAGCTTCTAACACGTCTTCTTTTTATATCCATCAATGGTACAAGGCTCACAATGACGTTTTGATTCTCTACATGCTTTAGAAGCGTGCACATGTTTTTTCTTGATTGTAATTTTGTTATCGAAATTGCCTATCTTGATCGAATGGCAGCGGATTTAGCGTTTTTCTTATTCCCCCCATTTCGCTATAGCTCGCTTTGGTGGAAGCATCATTAAACATAATTATGACTAATGGCACATCACATTTGATTTCCTTGATATACTTGGAAATAGCAAATATGAACTTGTATTTATTTATCACATGCAAGTTGCTGCACGAATTAGATTTTTCTAAATGCTGATCAACAGGGTCGGTAGCCTCTGATTTGAATCTTCAGGAGGAAGACTTTTTTCTGATCATTTTTCTTCTTTTCCTTGTTCTTTTTGCACCTGTAAGGCTGATTTCTCTTGTTCTTTGCTATAGCAGATTTCTTTCTTTTTCAAACACTGATTTTCGTTTGTTTGTGATTAAGTCTTTTTCTCATACATGACTAATTTTATTTATCCGTGCTCGTTTTTAATATTTGCATATTT
Source organism: Pinus taeda (assembly GCA_000404065.3). NCBI lineage: Eukaryota > Viridiplantae > Streptophyta > Pinopsida > Pinales > Pinaceae > Pinus > Pinus taeda. Next base: position 30,228 of record APFE031336850.1, on the reverse strand, counting down.
GGGGTTGATTTCAAGGCCAAACATGCGAATTTTACACCTCAAATTGCGTTCATCACTTTAATCATGAGTGATCATTGCTTGCTGTTGGAGCTTCCAAATGTCCATCAATGCTACAATTTTTGCAATGAAGTTTTGGGTAATTGCATGCTTGCATATTTGGGGTTGATTTCAAGGCCAAACATGCCAATTTTACACCTCTAATTGCATTCAATTTCACTTTAATCATGAGTGAACATTGCTTGCTGTTGGAGCCTCCAAATGTCCATCAATTCTACAATATTTGCAATGAAGTTTTGGGTATTTGCATGCTTGAGGTGTATGCCTTTGCAAAATATTGTTTTGAAATTGCTTATTGCTACAAACTTTTACTTAATCTCTATGTAGCTTGTTTCATGGAGGCTTCATCAAAATCTTTTGGGCAAGAATTATGACTAATCCTTAAATATATCCAGATAACAGATCTGTGTCTTGATGTGGATACCTCATGTCCATGGGAAGTTTCTAAAAATTGGTTGTGTATTCTTGTATGTTTTGGCCTTGTTTTTTTTTTAAATTGCCATTTCATTTGAATTTTCTCCAGTTCAACAATTTACTCTGTTTCTTTTCATAAGCATCAAACTTCAATTTCAATTTTCAACCACTTTTGAAGGGTAGAGCCTTCTTAAATGTCCTATTCCCTTGAACTTTTCTTTGTCAGTGTCCTCTTTCCTTTGTGGAGTCTCTTCTTCTTCTTACTTCCACTGGGACGTAGGGACATTGTCTTCAATGTTTTCAAAATCATCACCAGTTCTTCCATTGGCTTCATCAATTTAATTTGTATTGTAAGCAAATTTTCTACACGGTTCTCCAATCTTTTGAATTTTTCTTTAGAGGTGTTGTTTGTCTTGTTAAATTTTAACATGTTCTTTGCGTAGGACAGTTACATAGAGATCTATATTAGCCCATTTAATTTTCCATTTTATTTCCATTAATAATCACATAACTCATTATCACATAACTCGTAACTGAAGAAAGAACATAAACGATAGAAGCAGAAGACAAGCCAAGAGAAGAGAACACAAGTATATGGCTCAAGCTAGGGAAAAACCCCAAGATGGGAAAACCCTTTATCAATTCTTCTTATTATAAATGTCAAATGTTCAACAGAGAGAGAGAGAGAGCATAATAAAATTGACTTACCAATGAAGGTCTAACAGACAAACAAACCACTGTTCAAGTATGACAGACAACTTCTCGGTCTTCTGAACTGGGGATTAAGGCTCGCGTCTTGGAAGTAGGTCACCCAATCAAGTGCGACTGGCTTCTAGGAGAGATTTTCCACGAGGATCATGCCCAAACATTATGGATATGGTCCATACAAAGCGAAATCCTCTGCTCCAAATTCGGATCTGTAATAGAGGATAAATAAGCCCCAAATCGATTCACAAATAAGCTTAGACTCTCACGAGACAACCTCATCCTCCTCCTGCCTATGGAATTCAACCCATTAAGGAGATTAAGATGATGCCAACCTTGCCCTTACGACCTTCGCTGGAGACCTCCTTATGCGGCTATTTAAGAGGAAAGAAGAGATAGATATGATGATCCAAATATGGTTGGACACTTCTTGAATAATTTAGCCCAGGCGGACCTTAACAATATGCACATGTGAGGGATTAAATTCAAATTCATATTTTTCCTCATCCAATTTTGATGATCTTTAGGTTTAGGTCGATTTTGGTCCTCTTGAAAAGAGGAATTTAATGCAATAATCATCTCCAATAGATGAGCTGTCTAATGGTGGAATTTGGCCCTAGTTGCGAAATTTAACATGTCTTAATGATTTGATCCCTAGTTTCTCTTTCTCTAATTCCTTTGTCAACGGCTCTCCCACAACTCTTAATGCTTGGAACTGTAAGAGTTCCAAGGTCATTGAGAGTGCTACTCCCACAACTTTTAATGCTTGAAACTGTAAGAGTTTCAAGGTCATGGGAGAAAAGCATTATGTCACCTTATTGTAGTTTGGATTAGTGCTTGCTAACTTGGTGGGAATCCCTATTCAATTTGTAAACAAAATACGTACCCGAGAGACCAAAATATTGAAAATGCCCCCTTTGAAGATGATTCTTTGATCCCAAGCTTAAGGGTGTTTCTTATTATCATTATCAGAGCTTAAGGCTTCACATTATTATTTGTTTTATGCTATAATATTAAAGTTTTTGATTTATGTTCACTATCAATAGTCATGTTACGTACCATTACCATGATGTGATGATTTCATATTATTTTTGAATTTAGGGACATGATGATTTGTTTCTTTGCCATATTGCATATATTCACATTATTATTTGTTTTATACCATAATATTAAATTTTTTTATTCATGTTCATTATCTTTTTTTTCTAAGTAAAACTATTCTAGTAATATGAAACAAAATATAATTACAGCGAGGCTTGGGCCTCAGTAGTGCTGAGCATCGTTCATAAAAAAATATGACTGTTTAGCCTTGCTGCCCCAACAATTGGGAAACCAATACATGAAAGCAAAAAAACCCACACAGGGGTTATCAGTTTTGACCAATAACATATCAAACATTGCATAAACATAACCGGGAAAGTTTGGACAAAACAAAAACATAACCGAAATTGTCCAGTCATCAAAAAAGGCATCCAACTGGCAGAAGGGCGACACCTCGCTGCCAAGTGTCGAATCTAGAGATTGTCTGGGGCAGGGTCTTCCTCGATTAGACACGCGTACTGGTACCAATCCTCCTCCTCAGCTGACGTGCCGCTTCCCCGAACTGGATGAGTGCTCGCGAAGCTGCCCGCAGTTGCATGCGGTCCTGATGTGTCTCCCGGTCTGCTTCCTGAAGTCTGCGTGTCACCAATTCTGCCCTCAGGAGCCTGCTAACTACCAACCATCTGTGGGGAGCTGGGTGAGGGGGAAGGGGAAAATTGCCTGTATGGACAGTGGCATCCCTCCTTCCTGTACCTTGGAGTTGAGCTCGTCCCCTGCCACCGCGGGTATCAGGATACCGGCCAGAGAAGGAGCCATAAGGATTTGGGATGTCAGTAGAAGCAGAGAGGTAGGCCGAGTCTGGTCTGGGAGGAGGACATGATATGTACCATTACCATGATGTGATGATTTCATATTATTTTTGAATTTAGGAACATGATGATTTGTTTCTTTGCCATATTGCATATCTAGTTATGTATATGTGTAATAACAAAGTAATGTACATGTCCCTAATTGCACACAAATAATGTATATGTGTTGGGCAAGTTATATTCTCTATTAGCTTGCGATAATTATTATGTTTTGGTTATGAAATAATGTTGATATAATACTTGTGATGACATGCTTTGATAACATGCAGTGTGTGCCATTTATATATGATACATGTTATAACTAATATTTTGTTATTATGGAGCACACTTTCAATGAAAGATCTGATGGGACCCCATATCCATGAAAAGAAGTTCCACTCGTCAACAAAATCTTCTCCCTTGGGGACAACTCAAGTAACTTGGGGCGGGGTGGTGGTGGGTGTGAGTAATTGAGATGGAGAGAGCAAGTTGGTGAATATATAATTAGGGTGAGTACAACTGATTACATCAAAGATCATGAGCTTTTTATAAATAGTAACAAAGACCCCTGGTGAAATAGTAAACCAACAAGTGAATAACGGTAGTGAACCACACCATGAAGCCAAGTAAATGGAAGTTCAACTATAAGTGGTGTGAACATATGCATGATTGTTTGTAACATTCATGTATATTTTGTGAATTAATGAAACAATATGCTAGTGCAAAGGAAGCATTTCTTGTGATAGCTACAATTGTAAAGTGCAACAAAGATGCCATTTTCAATGTTTATATTACTAAGTTTTATCCCATTGAATTCTCTATCTTCATATATTACTGAGTTTTGTCCCATTGAATTCTCTGTCTACAGAGCCTAAAAAATTTGGTCTTTTGAGAATGTCAAAAAGCGACACTGTCAATATGGCCTTTGATTTGTCGAATAACACCTATTGAGATTGAGATTGCCAATAAAGCGACCCCTAACCTCTAGTTTGGGAAGAGGATTCCTCGAATAACACCCAAATTCACCTTAGAAAGTAGATAGCTAAGAGCTTTAACCACCAACACACATGAGAGCGTTGTGGGCAAGGGGCACCTTTGTAAGATACATTTGATAAGCTGATCTACTTGATTATAAACTCTCTAAATAGGTCGAATGACTTGTACACTCCATGCCTTGAATTGCACACAAATAATCCAGGTAAGGACGAATGACTTGTACACTCCATGCCTTGAATTGCACCTAAATTCAACTTCCACCATGTAACCTCCTTAGAAGAACATGTGTCTCATGTTTCTCATTTAGGCGACCTATATGCCTTCTCAAACTATGATTCATCTCCATCAAATGGATCTAGTTTGCTAGAGGCGAATATGCAAGTCCAAATTTTTTATAGGTTGTGTAGGTTGTGTTAAGTAGAGTGTTAGGTTGTAAAAATATTTCCAAACTTGTAATCTCTGCTTTGGGATGGAATTAATTGTAGGGGATGAGTTCAATCAATAAGAACTAGAGTCTCTTCCTAACACTCCTTCCACTCTATGTGGGTGGGGTGCCAGAGAGAGTGTGCTTTCCAATCACTAGCTCCATAATTCATGTCACTAAAAGTAGCTTCATCGGCTACCTTCATTGAGGAATGACCAAGTGGTAGCCGGTTTCGTTGCACTAAACCTATGATAGATTTTGGGATAAGTGATAGTTACGAACTTTGATGAACACATGCCTCAAAGGGAATGTAATCTACTGTAGAGAAATCCATAACCCATTACTGTAGAGAAAGCCATAACTTCAGCCATAACTTCATTGGTAGGCCAAGGAAAAAGCCATAACTTCATTGGGAGGCCAAGGAAATCCACCTCTACAAGGTAGCGTAGGTGGTCAATTTTTTCAATTGAAAAATGAATGGTTCGAGAGCCTCAAGGTGATTTCATGCAATATGGGTGACACATGGGTCGATTGTTTACTATTTAGGAAGAAATCTTAGGGATGGGTGCAAATCCACCTCCAGAAAGCAGCGTTGGTGGCAAATTGTTTCAATTGAAAAATGAATGGTTCAAGGGTTTCAAGGTGATTTCATGCGATATGGGTGACATATGGGTTGAGTGTTGAGTCTTTTAGGAAGAAATCTTAGGATGGGTGCAAAGTTCACATACCTTGAATTAGATTTTGAATTCACATGCTTTGAATTAGATTTTGAATCACTAATTTACAAAGCACCCCTGTAGCGACATTGAGTCCACCCTTAATGGATTACAACTTTGGAACAAATATTTAAGGAACCTTCCGCTATAAACATTAATAAAATGATATTTTTATTGGAGGCCACAACTAACACAATATAATTGTGTAATTATTCAACCAACCAAGGATCACATTCTCTCAAACTCAACACTTGCTCTAATAAGAGTTTCAAAGCCAAAATAATTAATGACATACTTATATTTATGCAATTTCAGTAGAAGTGCCTCGTCTTGTGTAAGTCTAAGTGACTTCCTGTTGTCGATATCGATGTATGCGTGAAAGTGACTGAGACTCTATGCATGTGGTTCCTATGCCTCACATATCTGTATATCTGTATCTGTATGCTCAGATCATTGGTTCCTATGCCTCACATATCTGAATCTGGTCAATTCCTGAGATCATTGGTGCGCTCAAAAAGCTCAGAGAGCTCAACTTAAGCATGAGCAGATTTGAGGGAGGGATACCACCGGAAAGCGGGGAATGCAAGTATCTGGAGCTCCTCGATCTCTCGCAGAATACAAACAACAAAAACAAGTGATTGGACCAAACCCGTTAGCAGCAGAAGTCTGAGTTGGCGCTTGGGTGGCCACAGATGCCACGTGGCGTCATTTGTTATCATCCTGGTCAGGTGGCTCCTCGACAATGAGGCAAGCGTACTGGTCCCAATCTTCATCCTTCTCCACCATGTCGTACTTCGCTACGCCACCTGGAGGCTCCATTGCATGCTGGGTGCCGCTCGAGCTGCCAGCTAATTCCATCTTTATTGAAGCTCCTATAGAGCTACCACCACCTTGCTGAATGTCACCAGCGTCAACTTCCTGATCATGCAAGTGGCCATGACTCACGCCCTTGCAATCATCATTCGGGCTTTTCTCAAAACAACGACCCGCTCCCTAATTTCTCTCCTCCTGAGAAGGCGCTTCATAATTTCTCGCCTGAGCATTGTTCTTCTCATTTTCTTCAGAGAAAACTATGGTCACATTGGCAGTAATGATGGGCCTGTTTAGGCTACTCTGGAATCTGAACTAGGTCGAGTGACGGACAGAGCTGGGATGTAGAGGAGAAATTGTAGTGTGGAGCCGAATATCACTGTGTGCAGCCATGGAGGCCTGCCCTTGCCGCCGTCCATTGTGTGTATGGGGATAGTTTCTGGGCGGTGACCTGGGAGGAGGCGAATTCTCATGGGAATGAGGGGGAGAAGTAGGAACAGAGCTCTGCGCTGCTTAAGGGTGAGCACTGCCACCGCGGGTGCTTCCTCTGCGACTTCTCATGTGCTGACGGACCATATCAGTGAGGTTGGCATGCAATTCAGCTGGACAAGAGGTCGGGAAGGAGAACAGGTTTAGTATAAAGGTGATTTTCTCCCTGTTCTTATATATATGGCTCCATGCAGCATTTCCACGATATCATCATGATCAATTAATGGGACTGGCTCCTGTGTAGGATTCAAAGGGCAATGCTTGGAATGGGAGTAATGGTGCCCATTTCCGTGGTCAATGCAGCAAAGAAGCCAACATCGGCTTCTGGTGACAGTTTTGCTGCAAGAATTTCCAGCCTGAGGCGGACAGATGCAAAGGGATGGAGGATAGACAGAGGGGTCGAGAGGCTCCATACTATTTCTAGGTGCTTTCGGATCTCGGCCTGAGGGGACATTTAATGCTGCTCGTAGGCTTTCCTACGCTCGTCTTAGGTGAGCGTTGAACAGAGCACTACCCACCGTCTCACAGGTCCGATCGCTGGCGGTCCGTTGGGTGGCCATTAATGGTCTTGGATTTCACCCGCATCTCGGTTTATTATTATTATTATTATAAGTTAAACATATATTCATTTGAGAGAGCATGGAAGAAGATTTATATCCACTTTATTAAAAAGTTTCTTAATCTATAATAAGTCTATGTTAGAATACCATGGGCTCAATATCACATGCCAAAAAAACCATAACTCATTTCATATGAAACTTACTCATATGCTATTTTGTCAATTAATCAATTTAACTAAAATGACGAAAAAAGCATAACTACTTTGCACATCTTAACTTTGAGTTACCAATCACCTTTGAAAATGGTGAACATACAATTTTATATAAAAAAAAATTGTGATTTTCAAATTAAAAAAAGTATGTCAAACTTAAGTGTAAATCTATTACTATTGAAACTTAAATAAAACCATGGTATATATATATTTTTTTCCAAAGGAAAAATCGAACTTTTTATATATATATAAATAAAAAATTACAAGCAGATGCATAAGCATTCAAAAAACGTTGTGAGAGAGAACATCACAACCACAGAGATACAACCTCTTCTCAAAAACCTGTCAAGGGACAGAAACAAAAATAGACCACAAATGCTGCCAAAAGGAACAACAGCGCTGAAACTTTCACAGTTTAAAAACTATATCGTCACGGCAGACTCCTCTGCCCCTTGGACAAAATCCAGCAATGGTATAAAGAAAACCTGTGCTGACGAAGTAGCAAAAAACCGTCGATAAGCCAAAAGTAACATGCACAATACACCTGGGCCGAAAGATGAGAAACCTGACTCAGCGGAAAACAAAAACAGAGAGAAACAAGAAGTTTCAATTGTCTGATCTGATTCTGACATGAGTAATCAAAAACCAAAAAACCATTTAGACATATGGTGGCTGGGCCGACTCCTGCGCATGACCGTTTTGAATCTCAGTCACTTGCCAAGAGCCCAAATCCTGCTGCAAAGCTTCTTTAGATAATTTGTCTGCATCTTCATTCCTGTTCCTGTAGATGTGATCCAAGAAAAAGACATTAAAAGACTGTTTTAATATCATAATTTCCTCAAGAAGGGGGCTCAACATATAATTCTGACATCTATTGGTTCCATTAACCCATTTTATCACATTTAGAGAGTCCCCATAGATCTGAATGGCGAAGATGTGTCTCTGAATAAGCCAACGAAGGAGGAATTTGAGAGCAGTTAGCTCAGCGAAGTTGTTTGTTCCCGAACCAATGCCAACTGAAGCTGAAATAGTGTGAGACTCGTTTAAATGAATGATTAAGCCAGCCCCAGCTCTGTTGTCTTGAGAGGCCCCACCAAAATAGGCCCAGGGAATATTTGGTCTTATTTGTTCTTCCCTGTTTTGTTGTTTTTTTCTTGACTCCACCGGTTCAGGAATACTGAGGAAGATAGCAAAACTTTGTATGGCTGTAACTTCCGCTGGGATGAAGACCTCTTGGAAGATTGCTTTATTTCTGGCAATCCAAACTCCCCAGGATATTATAGGAGGGATGTTTCTCAGGTTTCCCCCAGGATTCTGATTCCACCAGCGCTCCCATGCGACCGTCACAGACTCTCCTTCCCAACAGAGGTGCTTCTTGATTGATGCCTGCACCTCTAACCATACCTTTTTTGTGAAAGGGCAGTGAAGGAAAAGGTGAGGTATATTTTCAGATTCATTTTTGCAAAGCGGACATCTGCTCGGCCCATGCATAAATCTTGCTTGGAGGACCTCCCAGGATGGTACCTTCTTCTTCATGAGACACCAAAAAAACAGTCTGGATTTTTTTGGACATTCTAGTTTCCATAGAGACTTTGCCCACCAGACCGGTTCTTCCCATCCTTTCCTTGTCATAAGATAATTATAGCCAGCCTTTGGGGTATAAGAGCCAGAATCTGCATGGGCCCAAACCAGCTGATCCGGCCTATCTTTTATTCTTACATTTGATCTTATCAGTTCCTGTGTAAAGGCATTCCAAACCTCCCACCAGACTGGGTCCAAATCGAGCTCTATTCCGGACTTCCAAGCTTGTCCCCATATGGAGGAATGGCCTATTTTCTCAATCTGGTGCAAGAGAAATAAACCTTTTGATTCCAGATGTGTAATGAGACCCTGGGGTAGAGCATAGTGATCATTACAGCCCGCCCAAGGGTCCTTCCCAATTTTTACATTTTCTCCTCTTCCAACCTGCCAGGCCAACCCCTGTTCTATGACTTTGAAGGCTTCTGATGTAGCTTTCCATATTAGAGAAATGTTCCTCCCTTTTTTATTTGGATCCCTGATCCAGTCCTCCAGATTCATTGGGTCAATATATTTGCGCTTTACTACTCTTGTCCAAAGGTTTTCAGTAGAAATGATCCTCCATCCAGATTTTGCTGCTAAACAAGTACTGAAGTCAATAAGATTCTTTATTCCCCAGCTGCCCCATTCCTTTGGTCTGGCTATCTTATCCCAAGCTACCCAAGGAAGGACCGAGCCTTCCTTAGCCCCTAAAACCATGGTATATATATATATATATATATATATATATAAACCTAAATGAAAACATACTATATATATATAAATCTAAATAAAGAGATGCTACATATATTCAATGGAAGAAATAGAAAAATGTAAAGAATTGAAACATTAATTATTGATAGTAAAAAGCAAGAGACCAGAAAGAAAATTCTATTGTTATTGAAGTTAAAGAAATGAATACCGTCAATTATATTGAATGCTTGAAGATAGAAATAGATAAATATAAATAACTCTCTCTCTATCACTACTGAATTTCTGAGTACCGAAAACAAAGGACTAAAAAAGACCTGCACCAAGATTATTAGATAAAATATTATTTACCGAGAATCGAAAATTTCACCTTCAATTTTAATTCAAATTCAAATTCAACCCATCCCAAAAGCAGATGACAGCTGCACCAAGATTATTTCACAAAGTACTATTTATCGAGTATCAAAGGTTCCACCTTCAAATTAAATTCAAGCACATTCCAAATTTGGGTGAACATTCCAAATTTGCACCGACGTTGACGCGGATTTGAAGAGAATTTCATGAAAAGAATCTCAATCTTTTCCCCAACTGCTTTGCACTAGAATCTCAAGAAAAGCATCTCAGGCTTTTTCGTTATAGACGTTGATCCGCTCTAGCAGTAGAAGTGCCTCGTCTTGTGTAAGTCTAAGTGACTTCCTGTTGTCGATATCAATGTATGCGTCAAAGTGACTGAGACTCTATGCCTGTGGTTCCTATGCCTCACATCTCTGTATCTGTATCCTGAGATCATTGGTTCCTATGCCTCACATATCTGAATCTGGTCAATTCCTGAGATCATCGGTGCGCTCAAAAAGCTCAGAGAGCTCAACTTAAGCATGAACAGATTTGAGGGAGGGATACCACCGGAAAGCGGGGAATGCAAGTATCTGGAGCTCCTCGATCTCTCGCAGAATAACGTCTCCGGTGTCATTCCCTCAGAGGTTGCAAATCTGCATACTTCTTTTGTTCTATCGGCCAATGCTTTGACAGGGTCCGTGCCTCCAGAAGTGGGAGGAATGCAGATGGCTCAGCTCATACATCTCTCCAATAACAAGTTGTCAGGGGACGTCCCTCGACGAATGACGGAGTGGGCCGACGTGTTGTACCTCAATCTCTCTTTCAATCGTCTCACAGGCTTTGTTCCTGCATCGATCGATCCCTCAACAAATGTCCGGCGTACTGTACCTCAATCTCTCTTTCAATCGTCTCACAGACTCTGTTCGTGCATCGATCGGGGAGAAACTGTCACTCGTTCAGGTCATAGATATGTCTCACAACAATATAACAGGGCATGTTCTCGATTCCATATCCAAACTCGGAATGCTTTGGATCTTGAATTTCTCCTGTAATGATTAATCGGGCTTGGTTCCATGTTCGGGTGCATTCAAGAATCTGAACATTAAGGCGTTCATAGGCAATCCTAGACTTTGTGGGAAGTGTTTTGGCTTAACGGAAACCTCTGTAAACAAACAAGAAGAAGAGGAAGATAATAGTAATATCGATTTCCTGTGGAGTGGGTATCTGTGTGGTGTTTTGCATTGGACTTGTATTTTGGATTTTCAAACAAGGAGCATCCAAGAACGTGTCCAATTCAACATCGAATCCGGTAGACTTGATATCCCATTTAAGAATCTCAAGGGAAGAACTCCGCAGAGCAATAGAAAATTTCTGCCCGGAGAATATACTCGGAGTGTGAAGCTTCGGATCGGTTTACAGGGGAACTTTAGCAAGAGGCGAGAATGTTGCCGTTAAGGTGTTCGCGGGTCTAGGCGGTGAGGACGTGGAAATAGCTTCGACAGAGAGTGCAAAACGTTAGGCAAAGTCGGGCATCAGAGTCTGGTAAAAATCGAAACGGCGTGTTCAACTGCAGACTTCAAGGCTTTGGTATTACAATTCATGGCCATTTGCATGGATGAATGAAAGTCGATGTGAGGTATTTACACGGTAGAGGAGGGAGCGAGTACCTGTTATATTTGTTACAACCATCATTGAAAGGTATGTTTGTTGTATTTATTTGTTATTAATATCCGTGATTTATTTTGGTTGAATAGGTTGGAGTAGAATTTTCATTTTTCATGTCTTTTATTTCTATTAAGCCTTTTTCTACTTGCCGTGGCCCAATGTTTTGAAATATTTCTTTTATTTCTATTAAGCCTTTCTCCCTCATTTCATTAATCTCTTATCTACTATGTCTTTTAATCTTAATTGTTAGTCAGGCATGTGAAATGGATGTGTTTGTTTATTTAAATATGAAAAGAAGCTTGAAAAAACATTTTTTAAACTGAAAACAATTTTTGTTTGTTTATGTGATATGATGTTTATGTTTTTGCTAATTAGATAATATGATGTTGACTTTTTTTGCATCTTTAATTTGTATATAATTATCTATCTATTTATCTTATTATTTATTAGATGATATAATGATTTTGTTTCTTAAATAATATGATGATTATTGATTTCCAATTCATAAGATCTTTTTGTTTGCTACATGATGATGCAGTAGTAAACAAAAAGATCTTATGAATTGGAAATCAGTAATCATCATATTATTTAAGAACAAATCATTATATCATCTAATAAATAATAAGATAAATAGATAGATAATTATATACAAATTAAAGATGCAAAAAATGTCAACATCATATTATCCAATTAACAAAAACATAAACATCATATCACATAAACAAACAAAAATTGTTTTCAGTTTAAAAAATGTTTTTTCAAGCTTCTTTTCATATTTAAATAAACAAACACATCCATTTCACATGCCTGACTAACAATTAAGATTAAAAGACATAGTAGATAAGAGATTAATGAAATGAGGGAGAAATGCTTAATAGAAATAAAAGAAATATTTCAAAACATTGGGCCACGACAAGTAGAAAAAGGCTTAATAGAAATAAAAGACATGAAAAGTGAAAATTCTACTCCAACCTATTCAACCAAAATAAATCACGGATATGAATATAAAATAAATACAACAAACATACCTTTCAATGATGGTTGTAACAAATATCACAGGTACTCGCTCCCTCCTCTACCGTGTAAATACCTCACATTGACTTTCATTCATCCATGCAAATGGCCATGAATTGTAATACCAAAGCCTTGAAGTCTGTAGTTGAGCACGCCGTTTCAATTTTTACCAGAGTCTGATGCCCGACTTTGCCTAACGTTTTGCACTCTTTGTCGAAGCTCTTTCCACGTCCTCACCGCCTAGACCCGCGAACACCTTAACGACAACATTCTCGCCTCCTGCTAAAGTTCCCCTGTAAACCGATCCGAAGCTTCACACTCCGAGTATATTCTCTGGGCAGAATTTTTTTGTTGCTCTGCGGAGTTCTTCCCTTGAGATTCTTAAATGGGATATCAAGTCTACCGGATTCGATGCTGAATTGGACACGTTCTTGGATGCTCCTTGTTTGAAAATCCAAAATACAAGTCCAATGCAAAACACCACACGGATACCCACTCCACAGGAAATCGATATTACTATTATCTTCCTCTTCTTCTTGTTTGTTTACAGAGGTTTCCGTTAAGCCAAAACACTTCCCACAAAGTCCAGGATTGCCTATGAACGCCTTAATGTTCAGATTCTTGAGTGCACCCGAACATGGAACCAAGCTCGATTAATCATTACAGGAGAAATTCAAGATCCAAAGCATTCCGAGTTTGGATATGGAATCGAGAACATGCCCTGTTATATTGTTGTGAGACATATCTATGACCTGAACGAGTGACAGTTTCTCCCCGATCGATGCACGAACAGAGCCTGTGAGACGATTGAAAGAGAGATTGAGGTACATCACACCGGACATTTGTTGAGGGATCGATCGATGCAGGAACAAAGCCTGTGAGACGATTGAAAGAGAGATTGAGGTACAACACGTCGGCCCACTCCGTCATTTGTCGAGGGACGTCCCCTGACAGCTTGTTATTGGAGAGATGTATGAGCTGAGCCATCTGCATTCCTCCCACTTCTGGAGGCACGGACCCTGTCAAAGCATTGGCCGATAGAACAAAAGAAGTATGCAGATTTGCAACCTCTGAGGGAATGACGCCGGAGACGTTATTCTGCGAGAGATCGAGGAGCTCCAGATACTTGCATTCCCCGCTTTCTGGTGGTATCCCTCCCTCAAATCTGTTCATGCTTAAGTTGAGCTCTCTGAGCTTTTTGAGCGCACCGATGATCTCAGGAATTGACCAGATTCAGATATGTGAGGCATAGGAACCAATGATCTCAGGATACAGATACAGATATGTGAGGCATAGGAACCACAGGCATAGAGTCTCAGTCACTTGGATGCATACATCGATATCGACAACAGGAAGTCACTTAGACTTAACTCTTGGAGCCTAAGGTCACTTTGGATATATTTTTATCATCTATAACTCCCAAGAGGTATATATCCTTAACATGCTTTCTTCTTTTAAAATTCTCACTCCAAAATTTTAGCTCATAGGATCATGGGAAACTTGTTTTATTTCAAATGTCTATGGCCTTAACAACTGAAAGGTAAGTCATATTTTCATAGCTACATCAAGAAGATTAGTAATTTTATCACCCTAACATGATGGATCCTAAAAAAAGTTTCAATTTTATAAAACATTTGAAAAAAAATGGTTTTTTTAGAAAGCCAGAAATGGAATCCAACTTCTTCAAATATATTATGACTTCTTTTTATTTGGTCAACCTTGACACCATCAATGACACATACCTAGAAAAATCATAGATGTGTCTCCCAAAAAATGGCTTCAGAGCTAGATAGGTATATAATCTCTAGCAATATCATTTATGTGGATATTTTAATGGAGGCTTTGATTATCCATAACTATTGCTTGGATCACTAGCTAATCAAATTAGACATTGAAATCAAGTCCTTCCCTAGAAATAAGCCTTTCTTCATAGAATATTTTCGGGTCCAACATCCTAAATTCTAATTAGTGATCAAGGAATGGTGGCATAAACTATCCAACTTGAAAGGAGAATCCATGCTCCACCTAAGAAAACCCAAAGAAAATTAAATATCACGTCAAAACCTAGAATAAGGAAAAATATGGGAAGATAACTCATAGAAAATTAAAACTAGTAGCTCAAATGGAGTGCATCCTGTTGTCGCGCAGATTGGCACGACAACGCTCAGACCGGGGGATGTCACTCTGATCCCCGATCCCTCCGTTCAAGCCTGTCTCCCGCGGCTAAGGGGGGTAGACCCTGAGAGATGATGAAGACCAACTGTCGACCAGTTGGTTGGGAGACACGAGACACGATTAAGATAAGCACTAAAATGATTTGATCAGTTAGCAGACCAGTGCCTTGAGATATCATTATTAAGATGATTACTTGTTAAATGATATAGAAATGTGAAACGTGAACAGCAATCATTTGTCATCAGCTAGATCACAATGCTCTTAGAATGACCCAAATGATATCCAGCAACTGAAGATTTAAAAAAGATGAATGCATCAAACCACCACGAGTTATAAACCATTAACTAGATATCATATTCGTATCTCGACTTGAAAACTTCAGATCTCAGCGTAAAAGCTATAACATGAAAACAACTGAATCTGGCAACAAAAATAATTTTTTATTTTATATTTTTTCATGATGAAGACAAATGCTTTCAAATGAAAGAATAAAATATGCGATGATTTTTTCAAGATAGAAAACAAGCAAGGGCTTCAGGAAACTCCCCCTGAAATAAATCTTTTTGATGTCTTATGAGATTGCTGGCTTGAACAGCATGTGGGACCCTTGATATCCTTGGAGGTGACTATTCCCGCCGAAGAAGTACTCGCCCTCCAATAGAGCTGGCAACATATCCCTTGAAAACACAGAAAACACTTGCAAGCGAATTGTTAGTGCAAAAAGAGACTTGGCATATAGAGACCAAGTTGAGCTTGTCATTCAACCGAGAATGGACAAGCTACAACAAGTGTACAAAATATACCAAGCCCAGGGGAGATTTGAGATAACTGCAAATTTCTCCTCCCTAGACAATAGTGCCTTCAGGCAAAATGAAAAACAACTAGATAGCAAATCAAAATCAAATGAATATCAAACGACACAGGTATACCTCATGTACCAAGGCATGCACCACAAGAGAAGCTGGTAACCCCAAAGACTTTTATTTATTTATGTGAAAACTGAGTACAAAATCCGGCAGAGTCTCCACCCGCCCAATATCTTGTTCTATCCTTTTCAATAAGAGCCCAAGGCTCATATAAATAGGAAAATGGGAGATGATCCCAAGGCAAATTCCAATGACAAATGGCAATCAGGTGAAGATCCCAATGAAAAAATGAAATGACAAGTGGCTGCTATGACTGTCCATGTGTGAAGATAACTGCTGTAGATAAACATGTGGCTGCCTTTGAACTTCTGATTGACTGAAGATAACTGCTGTAGGTTGCCCATGCAACTGCTGATTAACTTGCTAAGTAATATGCTGATCTAAATGCTGATCTAAATGCTCATCTAACTGCCTGTAGCTGCCTCTAATTGTGCGTAAACTATGCATTGGCTGTTTGTGGACTATTGTTTTACTGCTGAGGAATGGGCCCACGTAATGCTGTTTGAACATGTGTGAAGTGCTGGCCACGTAGACATGCTGAGTTGACTGTGTTAAATACTATCCAGCGTATATATACCTGGGCTGGGCTGCGTATATTTATTGCTGGCTGCCCATATATGTTATTGCTGACCTGCATAGATGCGCTGTGGGTGCCCACGTATTTACCTGCCCACGTTAACATACCTTTTGACTGCCAGACCTACGTTACATGCTGGCCACGTAACATGCTGGAGATAACTGCGTTAATACCTGTTCTAACTGCCTGAATTACCCACGTTAACATGCTGTATGACCTGCGTGTATTTTGTTGTAGCTGCCCACCGTAAACTTGTAGTTCAACCTGCGTACGGGCGTTGCTGGGCCTGAGTGATACGTATTATTTTTGACTACCAAATCTGCGTTAAACATTTGACTGCCCACGTGGCTCCCTTTATTTGCCAACGTATTGCTGAGTGGGCCAGCGTAACTATGTATGGTAGGCTAATGCAAATGCTGAGTTTGATTGCCGTACGGAATTGGGCCATACGCCTCTTTTTTTTTTTGTTGGTGGGCTGAGGTGAGGTGGGTCCACGTTAACTGCTCTTTATTTTTTAATTTCAAATTTGATTTACATTAAAACAAACATGACCTTCAACAATACTTATGAACTCAACTTCAACGTGGAACTTTGACTTGTTTGGCACTTTGGCTTTCTGTTGACTTTCTTTGACTTTGAGCTGAGACCTTTTGTGGTGGGCCCCACATTGCTTGCCACATCACCCTTGATCATCTGCTTGACTTCCATGTCAAAATTTGACTCATTTTGACTTTGGAAAATTTTTTAAATTTTTCCAATTATTCATTTTTTTTGAATTTTTTCTTCATTTTTGCCACTGTCACTGGAAAAA
>APFE031336850.1:0-11956 GCA_000404065.3 Pinus taeda | reverse complement strand
TGCTTGCAATGATGTTTTTCCTTTTTCCTTAATTTTTGTTTAAATTTTTTAATGTTTTATTGTAATTTGGTATTCAAAACTGCTTCATACGTTTTGTTTATTTGCCATCTCTATGTACTTTTTCATGGAAGCATCATCAGAATTCCTTTGGACAAGAATTATGACTAATGGCACAACATCACATTCAGTGTCATCATTATACTTGGAAATAATAGAATATCTGAACTCACATTTCTTTGTCACTTGCATATTGGTGTCTTTGATAAATCAATCCAATGTGTGTGCTTGAGGATGGGCATGAGTCTCCCAGCCAAGTTGTGGTGATTTGGGAATCAATTTTTTCTCGATACTGTGATCAACAAGAGTCTCGATATGATTTGAGCCAAGAGTCTTTCTTCAATTTTTTTTTCATTTCCCTTACTTTTGACTTTCAAAGTTGTTTTTTGTTCTTCATTGGCAGATTGGTCATTAGTAGCTGATTTATCTCTCTTTCAACACTGATTTTTTTTTGTTTTTTTACTTCTTTAAATTGTTCATAGGTATTCTTGCACATACATGACTGATTTTTCTTTAGCCATAGCTGATTTTTCATGCTTGCAATTTTTTATTTTTACTTTTTTGCATATATGGGATCGTTTTTAGGTCAATACATGTAAGTGTACACCTCTAAATTGCTTTCAATTTCTTCATTTTCAGCGTGAGTGGTCATTAGCTTCCAACACGTCTTCTTTTTATATCCATCAATGGTACAAGGCTCACAATGACGTTTTGATTCTCTACATGCTTTAGAAGCGTGCACATGTTTTTTCTTGATTGTAATTTTGTTATCGAAATTGCCTATCTTGATCGAATGGCAGCGGATTTAGCGTTTTTCTTATTCCCCCCATTTCGCTATAGCTCGCTTTGGTGGAAGCATCATTAAACATAATTATGACTAATGGCACATCACATTTGATTTCCTTGATATACTTGGAAATAGCAAATATGAACTTGTATTTATTTATCACATGCAAGTTACTGCACGAATTAGATTTTTCTAAATGCTGATCAACAGGGGTCGGTAGCCTCTGATTTGAATCTTCAGGAGGAAGACTTTTTTCTCATCATTTTTCTTCTTTTCCTTGTTCTTTTTGCACCTGTAAGGCTGATTTCTCTTGTTCTTTGCTATAGCAGATTTCTTTCTTTTTCAAACACTGATTTTCGTTTGTTTGTGATTAAGTCTTTTTCTCATACATGACTAATTTTATTTATCCGTGCTCGTTTTTAATATTTGCATATTTGGGGTTGATTTCAAGGCCAAACATGCCAATTTTACACCTCAAATTGCGTTCAATCACTTTAATCATGAGTGATCATTGCTTGCTGTTGGAGCTTCCAAATGTCCACCAATGCTACAATTTTTGCAATGAAGTTTTGGGTAATTGCATGCTTGCATATTTGGGGTTGATTTCAAGGCCAAACATGCCAATTTTACACCTCTAATTGCATTCAATTTCACTTTAATCATGAGTGAACATTGCTTGCTGTTGGAGCCTCCAAATGTCCATCAATTCTACAATATTTGCAATGAAGTTTTGGGTATTTGCATGCTTGAGGTGTATGCCTTCGCAAAATATTGTTTTGAAATTGCTTATTGCTACAAACTTTTACTTAATCTCTATGTAGCTTGTTTCATGGAGGCGTCATCAAAATCTTTTGGGCAAGAATTATGACTAATCCTCAAATATATCCAGATAACAGATCTGTGTCTTGATGTGGATACCTCATGTCCATGGGAAGTTTCTAAAAATTGGTTGTGTATTCTTGTATGTTTTGGCCTTGTTTTTTTTTTTAAATTGCCATTTCATTTGAATTTTCTCCAGTTCAACAATTTACTCTGTTTCTTTTCATAAGCATCAAATTTCAATTTCAATTTTCAACCACTTTTGAAGGGTAGAGCCTTCTTAAATGTCCTATTCCCTTGAACTTTTCTTTGACAGTGTGCTCTTTCCTTTGTGGAGTCTCTTCTTCTTCTTACTTCCACTGGGACGTAGGGACATTGTCTTCAATGTTTTCAAAATCATCACCAGTGCTTCCATTGGCTTCATCAATTTAATTTGTATTGTAAGCAAATTTTCTACACGGTTCTCCAGTCTTTTGAATTTTTCTTTAGAGGTGTTGGTTGTCTTGTTAAATTTTAACATGTTCTTTGCGTAGGACAGTTACATAGAGATCTATATTAGCCCATTTAATTTTCCATTTTATTTCCGTTAATAATCACATAACTCATTATCACATAACTCGTAACTGAAGAAAGAACATAAACGATAGAAGCAGAAGACAAGCCAAGAGAAGAGAACACAAGTATATGGCTCAAGCTAGGGAAAAACCCCAAGATGGGAAAACCCTTTATCAATTCTTCTTATTATAAATGTCAAATGTTCAACAGAGAGAGAGAGAGAGCATAATAAAATTGACTTACCAATGAAGGTCTAACAAACAAACAAACCACTGTTCAAGTATGACAGACAACTTCTCGGTCTTCTGAACTGGGGATTAAGGCTCGCGTCTTGGAAGTAGGTCGCCCAATCAAGTGCGACTGGCTTATAGGAGAGATTTTCCATGAGGATCATGCCCAAACATTATGGATATGGTCCATACAAAGCGAAATCCTCTGCTCCAAATTCGGATCTGTAATAGAGGATAAATAAGCCCCAAATCGATTCACAAATAAGCTTAGACTCTCACGAGACAACCTCATCCTCCTCCTGCCTATGGAATTCAACCCATTAAGGAGATTAAGATGAGACCTCCTTATGCGGCTATTTAAGAGGAAAGAAGAGATAGATATGATGATCCAAATATGGTTGGACACTTCTTGAATAATTTAGCCCAGGCGGACCTTAACAATATGCACATGTGAGGGATTAAATTCAAATTCATATTTTTCCTCATCCAATTTTGATGATCTTTAGGTTTAGGTCAATTTTGGTCCTCTTGAAAAGAGGAATTTAATGCAATAATCATCTCCAATAGATGAGCTGTCTAATGGTGGAATTTGGCCCTAGTTGCGAAATTTAACATGTCTTAATGATTTGATCCCTAGTTTCTCTTTCTCTAATTCCTTTGTCAACGGCTCTCCCACAACTCTTAATGCTTGGAACTGTAAGAGTTCCAAGGTCATTGAGAGTGCTACTCCCACAACTTTTAATGCTTGAAACTGTAAGAGTTTCAAGGTCATGGGAGAAAAGCATTATGTCACCTTATTGTAGTTTGGATTAGTGCTTGCTAACTTGGTGGGAATCCCTATTCAATTTGTAAACAAAATACGTACCCGAGAGACCAAAATATTGAAAATGCCCCCTTTGAAGATGATTCTTTGATCCCAAGCTTAAGGGTGTTTCTTATTATCATTATCAGAGCTTAAGGCTTCACATTATTATTTGTTTTATGCTATAATATTAAAGTTTTTGATTTATGTTCACTATCAATAGTCATGTTACGTACCATTACCATGATGTGATGATTTCATATTATTTTTGAATTTAGGGACATGATGATTTGTTTCTTTGCCATATTGCATATATTCACATTATTATTTGTTTTATACCATAATATTAAATTTTTTTATTCATGTTCATTATCTTTTTTTTCTAAGTAAAACTATTCTAGTAATATGAAACAAAATATAATTACAGCGAGGCTTGGGCCTCAGTAGTGCTGAGCATCGTTCATAAAAAAATATGACTGTTTAGCCTTGCTGCCCCAACAATTGGGAAACCAATACATGAAAGCAAAAAAACCCACACAGGGGTTATCAGTTTTGACCAATAACATATCAAACATTGCATAAACATAACCGGGAAAGTTTGGACAAAACAAAAACATAACCGAAATTGTCCAGTCATCAAAAAAGGCATCCAACTGGCAGAAGGGCGACACCTCGCTGCCAAGTGTCGAATCTAGAGATTGTCTGGGGCAGGGTCTTCCTCGATTAGACACGCGTACTGGTACCAATCCTCCTCCTCAGCTGACGTGCTGCTTCCCTGAACTGGATGAGTGCTCGCGAAGCTGCCCGCAGTTGCATGCGGTCCTGACGTGTCTCCCGGTCTACTTCCTGAAGTCTGCTTGTCACCAATTCTGCCCTCAGGACCCTGCTAACTACCAACCATCTGTGGGGAGCTGGGTGAGGGGGAAGGGGAAGATTGCCTGTATGGACAGTGGCATCCCTCCTTCATGTACCTTGGAGTTGAGCTCGTCCCCTGCCACCGCGGGTATCAGGATACCGGCCAGAGAAGGAGCCATAAGGATTTGGGATGTCAGTAGAAGCAGAGAGGGAGGCCGAGTCTGCGCTGGGAGGAGGACATGATATGTACCATTACCATGATGTGATGATTTCATATTATTTTTGAATTTAGGAACATGATGATTTGTTTCTTTGCCATATTGCATATCTAGTTATGTATATGTGTAATAACAAAGTAATGTACATGTCCCTAATTGCACACAAATAATGTATATGTGTTGGGCAAGTTATATTCTCTATTAGCTTGCGATAATTATTATGTTTTGGTTATGAAATAATGTTGATATAATACTTGTGATGACATGCTTTGATAACATGCAGTGTGTGCCATTTATATATGATACATGTTATAACTAATATTTTGTTATTATGGAGCACACTTTCAATGAAAGATCTGATGGGACCCCATATCCATGAAAAGAAGTTCCACTCGTCAACAAAATCTTCTCCCTTGGGGACAACTCAAGTAACTTGGGGCAGGGTGGTGGTGGGTGTGAGTAATTGAGATGGAGAGAGCAAGTTGGTGAATATATAATTAGGGTGAGTACAACTGATTACATCAAAGATCATGAGCTTTTTATAAATAGTAACAAAGACCCCTGGTGAAATAGTAAACCAACAAGTGAATAATGGTAGTGAACCACACCATGAAGCCAAGTAAATGGAAGTTCAACTATAAGTGGTGTGAACATATGCATGATTGTTTGTAACATTCATGTATATTTTGTGAATTAATGAAACAATATGCTAGTGCAAAGGAAGCATTTCTTCTGATAGCTACAATTGTAAAGTGCAACAAAGATGCCATTTTCAATGTTTATATTACTAAGTTTTATCCCATTGAATTCTCTATCTTCATATATTACTGAGTTTTGTCCCATTGAATTCTCTGTCTACAGAGCCTAAAAAATTTGGTCTTTTGAGAATGTCAAAAAGCGACACTGTCAATATGGCCTTTGATTTGTCGAATAACACCTATTGAGATTGAGATTGCCAATAAAGCGACCCCTAACCTCTAGTTTGGGAAGAGGATTCCTCGAATAACACCCAAATTCACCTTAGAAAGTAGATAGCTAAGAGCTTTAACCACCAACACACATGAGAGCGTTGTGGGCAAGGGGCACCTTTGTAAGATACATTTGATAAGCTGATCTACTTGATTATAAACTCTCTAAATAGGTCGAATGACTTGTACACTCCATGCCTTGAATTGCACACAAATAATCCAGGTAAGGACGAATGACTTGTACACTCCATGCCTTGAATTGCACCTAAATTCAACTTCCACCATGTAACCTCCTTAGAAGAACATGTGTCTCATGTTTCTCATTTAGGCGACCTATATGCCTTCTCAAACTATGATTCATCTCCATCAAATGGATCTAGTTTGCTAGAGGCGAATATGCAAGTCCAAATTTTTTATAGGTTGTGTAGGTTGTGTTAAGTAGAGTGTTAGGTTGTAAAAATATTTCCAAACTTGTAATCTCTGCTTTGGGATGGAATTAATTGTAGGGGATGAGTTCAATCAATAAGAACTAGAGTCTCTTCCTAACACTCCTTCCACTCTATGTGGGTGGGGTGCCAGAGAGAGTGTGCTTTCCAATCACTAGCTCCATAATTCATGTCACTAAAAGTAGCTTCATCGGCTACCTTCATTGAGGAATGACCAAGTGGTAGCCGGTTTCGTTGCACTAAACCTATGATAGATTTTGGGATAAGTGATAGTTACGAACTTTGATGAACACATGCCTCAAAGGGAATGTAATCTACTGTAGAGAAATCCATAACCCATTACTGTAGAGAAAGCCATAACTTCAGCCATAACTTCATTGGTAGGCCAAGGAAAAAGCCATAACTTCATTGGGAGGCCAAGGAAATCCACCTCTACAAGGTAGCGTAGGTGGTCAATTTTTTCAATTGAAAAATGAATGGTTCAAGAGCCTCAAGGTGATTTCATGCAATATGGGTGACACATGGGTCGATTGTTTACTATTTAGGAAGAAATCTTAGGGATGGGTGCAAATCCACCTCCAGAAAGCAGCGTTGGTGGCAAATTGTTTCAATTGAAAAATGAATGGTTCAAGGGTTTCAAGGTGATTTCATGCAATATGGGTGACATATGGGTTGAGTGTTGAGTCTTTTAGGAGAATATACTCGGAGTGTGAAGCTTCGGATCGGTTTACAGGGGAACTTTAGCAAGAGGCGAGAATGTTGCCGTTAAGGTGTTTGCGGGTCTAGGCGGTGAGGACGTGGAAATAGCTTCGACAGAGAGTGCAAAACGTTAGGCAAAGTCGGGCATCAGACTCTGGTAAAAATCGAAACGGCGTGCTCAACTGCAGACTTCAAGGCTTTGGTATTACAATTCATGGCCATTTGCATGGATGAATGAAAGTCGATGTGAGGTATTTACACGGTAGAGGAGGGAGTGAGTACCTGTTATATTTGTTACAACCATCATTGAAAGGTATGTTTGTTGTATTTATTTGTTATTAATATCCGTGATTTATTTTGGTTGAATAGGCTGGAGTAGAATTTTCATTTTTCATGTCTTTTATTTCTATTAAGCCTTTTTCTACTTGCCGTGGCCCAATGTTTTGAAATATTTCTTTTATTTCTATTAAGTCTTTCTCCCTCATTTCATTAATCTCTTATCTACTATGTCTTTTAATCTTAATTGTTAGTGAGGCATGTGAAATGGATGTGTTTGTTTATTTAAATATGAAAAGAAGCTTGAAAAAACATTTTTTAAACTGAAAACAATTTTTGTTTGTTTATGTGATATGATGTTTATGTTTTTGCTAATTAGATAATATGATGTTGACTTTTTTTGCATCTTTAATTTGTATATAATTATCTATCTATTTATCTTATTATTTATTAGATGATATAATGATTTTGTTTCTTAAATAATATGATGATTATTGATTTCCAATTCATAAGATCTTTTTGTTTGCTACATGATGATGCAGTAGTAAACAAAAAGATCTTATGAATTGGAAATCAGTAATCATCATATTATTTAAGAACAAATCATTATATCATCTAATAAATAATAAGATAAATAGATAGATAATTATATACAAATTAAAGATGCAAAAAATGTCAACATCATATTATCCAATTAACAAAAACATAAACATCATATCACATAAACAAACAAAAATTGTTTTCAGTTTAAAAAATGTTTTTTCAAGCTTCTTTTCATATTTAAATAAACAAACACATCCATTTCACATGCCTGACTAACAATTAAGATTAAAAGACATAGTAGATAAGAGATTAATGAAATGAGGGAGAAAGGCTTAATAGAAATAAAAGAAATATTTCAAAATATTGGGCCACGACAAGTATAAAAAGGCTTAATAGAAATAAAAGACATGAAAAGTGAAAATTCTACTCCAACCTATTCAACCAAAATAAATCACGGATATGAATATAAAATAAATACGACAAACATACCTTTCAATGATGGTTGTAACAAATATCACAGGTACTCGCTCCCTCCTCTACCGTGTAAATACCTCACATTGACTTTCATTCATCCATGCAAATGGCCATGAATTGTAATACCAAAGCCTTGAAGTCTGCAGTTGAGCACGCTGTTTCAATTTTTACCAGAGTTTGATGCCTGACTTTGCCTAACGTTTTGCACTCTTTGTCGAAGCTCTTTCCAAGTCCTCACCGCCTAGACCCGCGAACACCTTAACGACAACATTCTCGCCTCCTGCTAAAGTTCCCCTGTAAACCGATCCGAAGCTTCACACTCCGAGTATATTCTCTGGGCAGAAATTTTCTGTTGCTCTGCGGAGTTCTTCCCTTGAGATTCTTAAATGGGATATCAAGTCTACTGGATTCGATGCTGAATTGGACACGTTCTTGGATGCTCCTTGTTTGAAAATCCAAAATACAAGTCCAATGCAAAACACCACACGGATACCCACTCCACAGGAAATTGATATTACTATTATCTTCCTCTTCTTCTTGTTTGTTTACAGAGGTTTCCGTTAAGCCAAAACACTTCCCACAAAGTCCAGGATTGCCTATGAACGCCTTAATGTTCAGATTCTTGAGTGCACCCGAACATGGAACCAAGCTCGATTAATCATTATAGGAGAAATTCAAGATCCAAAGCATTCCGAGTTTGGATATGGAATCGAGAACATGCCTTGTTATATTGTTGTGAGACATATCTATGACCTGAACGAGTGACAGTTTCTCCCCGATCGATGCACGAACAGAGTCTGTGAGACGATTGAAAGAGAGATTGAGGTACAGCACGCCGGACATTTGTTGAGGGATCGATCGATGCAGGAACAAAGCCTGTGAGACGATTGAAAGAGAGATTGAGGTACAACACGTCGGCCCACTCCGTCATTTGTCGAGGGACGTCCCCTGACAGCTTGTTATTGGAGAGATGTATGAGCTGAGCCATCTGCATTCCTCCCACTTCTGGAGGCACGGACCCTGTCAAAGCATTGGCCGATAGAACAAAAGAAGTATGCAGATTTGCAACCTCTGAGGGAATGACGTTGGAGACGTTATTCTGCGAGAGATCGAGGAGCTCCAGATACTTGCATTCCCCGCTTTCTGGTGGTATCCCTCCCTCAAATTTGTTCATGCTTAAGTTGAGCTTTTTGAGCGCACCGATGATCTCAGGAATTGACCAGATTCAGATATGTGAGGCATAGGAACCGATGATCTCAGGATACAGATACAGATATGTGAGGCATAGGAACCACAGGCATAGAGTCTTAGTCACTTGGACGCATACATCGATATCGACAACAGGAAGTCACTTAGACTTAACTCTTGGAGCCTAAGGTCACTTTGGATATATTTTTATCATCTATAACTCCCAAGAGGTATATATCCTTAACATGCTTTCTTCTTTTAAAATTCTCATTCCAAAATTTTAGCTCATAGGATCATGGGAAACTTGTTTTATTTCAAATGTCTATGGCCTTAACAACTGAAAGGTAAGTCATATTTTCTTAGCTACATCAAGAAGATTAGTAATTTTATCACCCTAACATGATGGATCCTAAAAAAAGTTTCAATTTTATAATACATTTGAAAAAAAATGGTTTTTTTAGAAAGCCAGAAATGGAATCCAACTTCTTCAAATATATTATGACTTCTTTTTATTTGGTCAACCTTGACACCATCAATGACACATACCTAGAAAAATCATAGATGTGTCTCCCAAAAAATGGCTTCAGAGCTAGATAGGTATATAATCTCTAGCAATATCATTTATGTGGATATTTTAATGGAGGCTTTGATTATCCATAACTATTGCTTGGATCACTAGCTGATCAAATTAGACATTGAAATCAAGTCCTTCCCTAGAAATAAGCTTTTCTTCATAGAATATTTTCGGGTCCAACATCCTAAATTCTAATTAGTGATCAAGGAATGGTGGCATAAACTATCCAACTTGAAAGGAGAATCCATGCTCCACCTAAGAAAACCCAAAGAAAATTAAATATCACGTCAAAACCTAGAATAAGGAAAAATATGGGAAGATAACTCATAGAAAATTAAAACTAGTAGCTCAAATGGAGTGCATCCTGTTGTCGCGCAGATTGGCACGACAACGCTCAGACCGGGGGATGTCACTCTGATCCCCGATCCCTCCGTTCAAGCCTGTCTCCCGCGGCTAAGGGGGGTAGACCCTGAGAGATGATGAAGACCAACTGTCGACCAGTTGGTTGGGAGACACGAGACATGATTAAGATAAGCACTAAAATGATTTGATCAGTTAGCAGACCAGTGCCTTGAGAGATCATTATTAAGACGATTACTTGTTAAATGATATAGAAACGTGAAACGTGAACAGCAGTCATTTGTCATTAGCTAAATCATAGTGCTCTTAGAATGACCCAAATGATATCCAGCAACTGAAGATTTAAAAAAGATGAATGCATCAAACCACCACGAGTTATAAACCATTAACTAGATATCATATTCGTATCTCGACTTGAAAACTTTAGATCTCAACGTAAAAGCTATAACATGAAAACAACTGAATCTGGCAACAAAAATAATTTTATATTTTATATTTTTTCATGATGAAGACAAATGCTTTCAAATGAAAGAATAAAATATGCGATGATTTTTTCAAGATAGAAAACAAGCAAGGGCTTCAGGAAACTCCCCCTGAAATAAATCTTTTTGATGTCTTATGAGATTGCTGGCTTGAACAGCATGTGGGACCCTTGATATCCTTGGAGGTGACTATTCCCGCCGAAGAAGTACTCGCCCTCCAATAGAGCTGGCAACCTATCCCTTGAAAACACAGAAAACACTTGCAAGCGAATTGTTAGTGCAAAAAGAGACTTGGCATATAGAGACCAAGTTGAGCTTGTCATTCAACCGAGAATGGACAAGCTACAACAAGTGTACAAAATATACCAAGCCCAGGGGAGATTTGAGATAACTGCAAATTTCTCCTCCCTAGACAATAGTGCCTTCAGGCAAAATGAAAAACAACTAGATAGCAAATCAAAATCAAATGAATATCAAACGACACAGGTATACCTCATGTACCAAGGCATGCACCACAAGAGAAGCTGGTAACCCCAAAGACTTTTATTTATTTATGTGAAAACTGAGTACAAAATCCGGCAGAGTCTCCACCCGCCCAATATCTTGTTCTATCCTTTTCAATAAGAGCCCAAGGCTCATATAAATAGGAAAATGGGAGATGATCCCAAGGCAAATTCCAATGACAAATGGCAATCAGGTGAAGATCCCAATGAAAAAATGAAATGACAAGTGGCTGCTATGACTGTCCATGTGTGAAGATAACTGCTGTAGATAAACATGTGGCTGCCTTTGAACTTCTGATTGACTGAAGATAACTGCTGTAGGTTGCCCATGCAACTGCTGATTAACTTGCTAAGTAATATGCTGATCTAAATGCTGATCTAAATGCTCATCTAACTGCCTGTAGCTGCCTCTAATTGTGCGTAAACTATGCATTGGCTGTTTGTGGACTATTGTTTTACTGCTGAGGAATGGGCCCACGTAATGCTGTTTGAACATGTGTGAAGTGCTGGCCACGTAGACATGCTGAGTTGACTGTGTTAAATACTATCCAGCGTATATATACCTGGGCTGGGCTGCGTATATTTATTGCTGGCTGCCCATATATGTTATTGCTGACCTGCATAGATGCGCTGTGGGTGCCCACGTATTTACCTGCCCACGTTAACATACCTTTTGACTGCCAGACCTACGTTACATGCTGGCCACGTAACATGCTGGAGATAACTGCGTTAATACCTGTTCTAACTGCCTGAATTACCCACGTTAACATGCTGTATGACCTGCGTGTATTTTGTTGTAGCTGCCCACCGTAAACTTGTAGCTCAACCTGCGTACGAGCGTTGCTGGGCCTGAGTGATACGTATTATTTTTGACTACCAAATCTGCGTTAAACATTTGACTGCCCACGTGGCTCCCTTTATTTGCCAACGTATTGCTGAGTGGGCCAGCGTAACTATGTATGGTAGGCTAATGCAAATGCTGAGTTTGATTGCCGTACGGAATTGGGCCATACGCCTCTTTTTTTTTTTGTTGGTGGGCTGAGGTGAGGTGGGTCCACGTTAACTGCTCTTTATTTTTTAATTTCAAATTTGATTTACATTAAAACAAACATGACCTTCA
>APFE031336840.1:2905-20311 GCA_000404065.3 Pinus taeda | reverse complement strand
GCAAGGTAGTTGCATTGCTACCTATTGCAATAACCAGACTATCCCACGAATCTGGTAGAGAACACAACAAACTGATGCACTTATCTTCATCTAAAATTTTAATATCAAAAGATACTAACTGGCTTACCACAATATTAAATGCGTTTAGATGCTCTGTCACCGAGTCTCCATCTTTCATTCTCAGGTTATACAACTTTTCCCGCCGGAACAATTTATTCACCAAAGACTTAGATTGGTACAAAGTCCCTAACCTGTCCCACAAATCCTTTGCTGTAGCTTCCCCTGATACATTCAACAATACTGAATCTGAGACACATAATCATATTGTGCTCTTTGCCTTCCGATCCAACTTCTTCCATTCTTCATCGGACAGTCCCGTTGGTTTAGTACTCGGATTTACTACGATCCATTGATCTTTATCCAACAACAGATCCTCCATCTTGATTTTCCACAACTCAAAACTATGACCATTAAATTTCTCGATCTCTATCTTCCCATTGCTTGCCATCTTCCTTCACCACCAGAATCGATCTCATAGATCTCCCACTGAACAGGGTCTACCACAGGCCCGAGCAAAACCCCTCAGCGAAAAAAGGCATCCCCTTGAAGCCAAAAACAACTCTGATACCAAATGTAGGTTTTAACCCCGTACAGAAATTACATGCATACAAATTCTAAAACATAAAGAATAAACAATGCGAGAGCATAACACATAAAACACATATACACAGAGATTTTCCTTGGATCCCAAAACTAGGACTACTAGGTTGATTTTTCATTATGTTCCTTTCAATGTTACAATACATATTTATACATGCCGAAGCATCCAATACCATGGAACGAAAACCATCACGTCCAATACCATGGACCGAAAACCATCACGTCCAATACCATGGACCGAAAACCATCGTGTCCAAAAAACATGTGCAAAAATTATGCATAAAACCATAAGTGGGTCCACCCAACCTAACATAGGTTCCAAAACCAAAATTTTCCGGGGCGCTGGCCCAGACACCATAAAGTGGGGTTATAAGTACGCCTCAAACCCCATGTGACCCCCCCTCTAACCCCCTAGTTAACTATGTGGGCTAGTCGTGGAAAGAATATAACAGAACCCAACATTGTTCATGCCAATTAGACATAGCATAGGGATGAAATTATGAAGCAATTTAACATTTAAATTGAAAATAAGAGAGGAAATTTTCTATTGTATAATATGTTGTAGTAAAGTGATTATCATATCTGCTATATTCTTGGAAATGTGTGCCATAAGGGTTGAAGCTTCCTAGTGTGTTGGGTTGAAGTGAAGTGAAATATTATCCATTGTTGGCTGCTATAAATTAATAATTCTGATCAGGCCAAAGATGAAGGTTCACAAGGATTAGATTTGGGAAACTCCTAGTGAGAAATGAAATTTCATATTTGCATATATTGGCCTAGATCCTAAATTTCAAGGTAAGGAAGGCATGGGGGATTCTCTTCTCCTCTTCCCATCCTTTGTGGCTAGAGAAACGTTGCAATTTTATGAGGGATTTTCACATCTCATGGCTAATGGGACATTTTCACATGCACTTCATGCTATCAAAGTAAGATTGTTCACATTTCTATAAATATCTAGGAAAATTTCAAGAGCTCCTTTTGTTATTTCATACTCCAAATTTGGGGTCTTACACATACCCTTCCAAGAAGAAATGTAGCATATCACTATGTATTAATGGGAAATACCTTGTGTAGTTGAATATTATAAGTGTTGTAGGGGCTTCAACTTGGTATAAGACTAGGAATTTTCTTTAATGGGCAAATATGTATTTCCCTAGTCTGCTAGTGGGCCCTTTCCTTAACAAGGTCCATATTATCTTAGTCCAAGAAAGTTATTATTTATTAGAAATCTATAGATATGGGTTGTTAGCCTAATTGTGTTATCATATCATATTCTTGCGATTTCCTCTAAATGTTAGCTTGTTTTTTAATATTGATGAATGTTGAATAAACCAAAAAAATATGTATTCATATCTAGACATTGATCGTCAAGAACATGGATGTTTATCATGATGTTGTCTATGAAAACCTATCTAATTTACTTTTTGTACAAATATAATATCAATGTCTACCACATTTCTCTTGTTGGATACTTAGTTTAGATTCACTAATAGTCTCATTTTATCTTTTTTGTTTCTATGCAAAGTATTGCATGTGAGCTTAAATGCTTGGATTCCATCACATAGTCACTAGTTTATGTAGAATTTGGGAAGGCATTAAATCCTCTTGCTTCAACTCGTGGATGCAAAGCATATAATCACATGGAAATGGCCAATGGGAAAATAATGGACAATAATGTCAGGTTTACATTAGTAAACATCAGTCTAACCACTGGCTTGGTATAAGACTGGAAATTTTAAGGGTTCTTATGATTTAGTTGAGAGAAACATTTTCTATTATGCATAATCAACATGTTAATTCAACAATATTTGATCCATTGATGGGTTTACTCCTTAGTTATACATTAAATATCACTAGTTTGTTGACAAAAACTTTACGATTAGAAGGTATGGTAGAGAATAGATAGTAAGTTTGATCTTCCTTAACATGCCTCAAACTAGCAAAGAGAGCTTTTGTAGGTGAAATATTTCCAATTCTTAAAACATTGTTTTACAAAAGCAGTCCGAAAGAAAATTATAGAGATTATGAAAGTCCAAAGATTTTCACATGATAATGTCAAAATTATTTTGCACATATCCATCTGAAAGGAAACTATATTTTCAAAGAATAAAAAATCCTATGGTTATTTAAAATTTACAGTTACATTAGCAAGATATCCAAAAGAAATAAAAGTTTGAGCATAAGATCTTGGTATTACCCACATAGTAGCATCTTCATAGTAGAAGCCACAGTGATTTAGAATTACTATGTTACATTTTTTAATCTTAAGAGCATAAATAGGCATGTCTTTTACCAAGCTAATTGCAGAGTCTATTAGATCCTAGATTTGTAGTCTTTTACGAAGGTAAGCAAGAATATTTTCCATGTTTCTAAAAGAGAAAATTCAAAGGATGTACTAAATATTGTGTGTGTGTAGAAATACTGATTGTATCTAAAGTGTTTGAGTGGGGCCACCTTAGAACCATACCCGGTTTCTTCATTCTAGGCTGTAGATAATAACGTATTTGGAGGGATGACGGTATTACAACAAGTGGAAAATAGTGTTGCTTTTCCATATGGTGCAAAAGGATTGAATTTGGGTTTTGGAGTAAGTTCAGGTTTAGGTATTAGGGGACTAGATCCAAGAATTCTCAAATCCCTTCAAAAGTATAGGTCTTATCATTAAAAAGTCTCTCGATTGTAGAATTCTATTTAAAATAATATTATATTAAGGTTCTAACAATTTTTTTTATTTTACAGGTTTGACATACAAACCCACAACTCAAAATTTCTCCATACAATAGTTTGAATTTTCATTACCAAGTACGCTCCTCCTTTAAAGCCATCCTTTTCTCTATAGTTATTTGATGATGTCTTTGCTCATAATCTATATTTGTATCTACTCAAAATATAACCCTTCATAAAATAATGCATGTTTGTATTCATAAAGGTTGTAGTTTTGAGAAAATTATAAAGAAAAGTATAATTTTGTTAAAATTAAAAATCCAAAATGTTATGTGACATAAATGGAATTTCAGAACTTGATGATCCTAGACATAATATAATAATGGAAAATTTACCAACCTAAGATTCATCATCATATTCAGCTATTATTAATTTGGAAACTTTGTACTTTTCTCAAAGTCACTACAGTTGTGTACATGTGCTTTTAGTAGGGTATTTTCTCAGAGCCACTACTATTGTATATTATGTCAATGACAAGATGTATCTGAGTTCCCCAAGAAGTATCAATAGTTAAGGAAAATCAAGACCATTTCGATCTAGTTATGTGCGAGGTGTATATGAGTCATTTCCCTTTGGTTCAGAGCATAACTCAATTTAAAAAAAATTGCATTATTGCAATCTCATTTTCATTTTACTTATCGTATTTCAGAGTATTAAACTATTTTAAAGTATTTCTTCAGTGGGAATCAATTTGTGTGTTATACTATTTTTAATTTTTTTTATTATTCTATTATGTTATGTTCCTAAGTTAATGCTCGTATGTTTCTTGAGAGTTAAGAGTACTAGTATTTTGAAATGCATGTTCTCTTCTTTGGTTTGTTGCCTAATTCTAAACTTGAGGTGTCAATACCCGCCATCTGGTAAGTATGTCATATCACACAAGTTTACTACACATAAAGCTAATAGTGGCATTTTCCTTTCCAATACCAATATTTACTTTATTTTTCTTTGAACTTGCTTTTGGTTCTTTGCAACATTAGCACTGTTTCACTTTCGCATACAATTTCCTTTGACTTGGGTGTTGTTGTAAAGTTTGTATAACTAATTTACAAATTTTGTAATGAAAATTTATCTAAGGATACTAAATTTCTAGTATTGAATTGTGTTCACTTTTCATACTAACTTTTTGTAGTGCAATACTTGTGCTTTCAATTTTTGGAAAAGTATTTCCATAGGTATCCTAAGAAGTTTACGAAAAAGGAATTGAGGAAATGATGTGTAGTTAGTACCATGTAGAAGTTTTTCTTTTTGTTTGAAATTCATCATGTAGCAACAAGTAACCTAATTTTTCTTCACTAATATTATGGTACATTTTGACTTGTTGATTTTTATCGTTTCTAATTGAGAAGACACATTTCTTTTAAGGGTGTTATCTCAATGGAAGAGAACCTTGCTTGTGAGCAAGAGGTTGGTTTTTTGATTCCATCGTGCCTTAACATGAATTAATCACTGAAGAAACAAAAAGATTCACATTCTATATTTTGTTTTTAAAGATAATTTTTATTGTGTTTCAAGAGACAATAACTGGGATAAAGACATATTGTCTCTATAGAGACAATATTTTTTAATTGTATCTATAGTATATTGAGATACAAAAGTGAATTGTCTCTTAAGATATAATAATACTTGTGTTCTATATTGTTTTTATAAAGACAATTTTTTAAGATAATAGTTTGAGACACTCACTTAAAGACAATATTTAAGATAATTTACAAGTTTCTTTTCCATCTCAAGTTAAGATAATATACCGAAAACATGTCTTAAACATTGTCCTGAAATCTCCCTTTGTGTAGTAGTGTCACATTCTTCGAATCAATTTTTTATTTATTTATTTTTATATATATACCATTTATGTAGGATGTGTAGACCAATGATTACGCATTGACCAATGTTTCACATTCTGTTGGTCGTTTCTCCACCATATATCAATTATTCATTATCATATTTTGAGATTAGAGTGTCGCAATGTGGATGTAAAAGAAAATAAACAAACCACAGAAAGAAGAGGAAGGATGGATGACATTCGTACTCCTGTAACAACACCAGGTGGAAGAAATCGTCAGTATCTTTATGTAGAGGACATAACAACATCTTTCAAAGGAAGAGAGGTGAAAATGATCTGAGCATATTTGCTTGTATATTCCATTAAAAAATGTAATGTGTCTAAAAATAGCTAATATCATGATATTCCTGAAATATTTTTAATAAAAATATTCAAAACTCCTCAAATATTCTAAATAAGCATATCCAAGGTAACAAGGATGTACTAGCCGCCACCAGCACCAAGTGATTCTCTTAGAACAAATATATTCCATTGTGATGGATCTTCTGCATGCGGTTTTTTAGAGGTTGATGATGATATTGTTCCAGATTATAGGTTAATGTGATCACTTCTTTCTAAAAAATTGAATGTTGGTGGTCTCTAATTCTTTGGAATATTCTAGACACTTTTTAGGATGATTGCTTCACAAATTAAGGATTAGCCAACACCCTCACAAATGTTTTAGGATGATTGCTTTGCAAATTAAGGATTAGCCAACACCCTTTGAAAATTTGGGAACCTTTTTTGATATTATTCCTCTAAAAATTTGGGTGGTTTATAAAATATTTCTATTCATTAAACTTCTCACATACACAACTATCCATAGAGTTGTGCCTCTTGTTTCTTATCTCTTCTTGGTTTTCACACATTACAATGACCTAATCACTCACAATATAAGGACTACACTTACTCATTATTGAATCATGACAGACTCTAACTCTAATGAACCTAAATCTAACTAACTTGTTCGTGCAAACTCACACTAAATTAGAATTTTCTAAATATACATTGAAGTCACATTGACTTCTTATGAATATGTGAGTAATTTACTAGTTCCAAAACTCCCCCTTAATTAGGACAAAATGACTCAACATAACTCAACTATGCCTGGTAGGCTTGCAATAAAAATTGACTCAATCAACACTTAAATGTGCCCGCTGGTCTAAGTCTCACCTAGGCTTACAATGAAAAACCTTTTACAATTTTGGAATTTTTTTTTCATTTCTTCCAAATTCTATACCCTTGAAATTGGTTCATTTTGTGCTGCACTTTTTTGTTGTAAGCTCCATATTTCTTCACTTTTTACTTGATAATTTTTCTGAATTCTCTTTTATTTGTTCTAAACAAGAATATGAGCATGTCTTCTACAACTTCCTCTTCAAATATTTTTTCTCTCATGGCCTGTTGCCACAACTCTTCATCTTCAAATTGTATACTTCACTCTGCTTCTTGCGCTTCATATTCTTGATCTTCTTTCTGGCATATTTCTTGATAACAAAATATGATCTCTTCTTAAATCCATTGATAAAATATTGTTTCAAATATTTATTATCTATCATTAAAATAAACCATGTCCTTTCTTGCATCCTTTTCTTAATCTTCTCTTTGATCTAGATTTCTATCCTTTTTACCCGCACACTTAAAATCAATGTTAAGAACATATTCATTACACTCTGCAGTGAGATCTTTCTCCTCTTCCTCTTCCTTATCTTCCTTCACTTCAACTTCTTTACAAACCTATGTTGTTGCAAACATGTTGTTTTCCACTTGGCTTCTAGAACAAGTGGGATTCTCTAACAAAAGAAATATATTAATAAGAGCTTTCTATTGCATCATGTGCAACCACACATCACTAGTTAGTTGTTCTTGATCAAATTTAACATCAAAAATTTTAATTTCACCAAATTCATCAATTTTGTTGAATTCACCAATTCACTTCTCAATTTATAGTCATCATCCATAGGTGTCTCGTCCTGGTTGGATTCACCATCATCTTGACCATTCACGTTACAGTGGATTTCTCAACCATCTATATGTTGTTTTTTTTGCTTCACACAGAGAGGCTACGACTTCTCTCTCTGCAATATTTTGTAGGAGATCCATGTTACACCAATAAACGTCTATATATTGTCTATCTTATGCTAGACTTATCAATTCCTTGACTCCAGTTTGAATCTCTCTAAACATGGCAATGACCTCTGTCTTTTCTTCTTTATCTTCATCCAAAAAAATGATTTTCAATATGCACCCTTGTAAGGCACACTATTCACTGAATTCAAGTTCATAGAAGGATGTTTATGAATCCAAACACTTTCAAGCTCGACAAACTAGAAAAAATTGTAGTCGAACGAACTTTGCAAAGCCCTAAACTCACTTTCCAATAAAAAGACTTTTTTTATACAAAAAAACTTAAACAAAAACTTTATCTGCCAACCCTTCAAATAAAAGCTCACATTGATCATTTAAAAATAACCCTTTTAAAAAATATACACCTTTAGTTTGTTTTGTTTTTGTTAGTAAAAAAACTTGAAAAAAAAAACTTTTAATCTACTCAACCTCTTAAAAAGACCTTTCTTTAAATCACTTTAATAACCTTTTAAATTCATATAGTAAAAAAGATACTTTTTTAACAGCCTAAAAAACAGTTCATATAATATATATTCAAACGTGCTTCATATAACCTCCATTCAATGTGTCTCCTTTTAAAACAAACTTTCAAATCTATTTTGAAAACCTTTTAACTAAAACCTTTATGAATAATTTTTAACCTTTAACCTTGTCAGGTGTGATTTTAGCCTTTATCATGTCCTTTATGGACTCTTATGCACAAAATGTGGTCGATTTAATATTTAATCATGTGATGATCATGCTTTATATTTCTTGAATACGTTCTTTCTTATAAGCTTTACCCCTGAGATGATCTCCTTTATCATTTCTTTTGTTGACTCTTATGCACAAAATGTGGTTGATTTAATATTTAATCTTGTGATGATCATGCTTTATGTTTCTTCAATATGTTCTTTCCTATAAGCTTTACTCCTAAGATGATCTCCTTCATTATTTAAAAAAAAAATCACACGCCTTCTTCTCTGTCTTCTCTTCTTGAGAGAACTGTAGGCTCCTTGGATCTTATAATTTAATTGTTCGCAACTCACTTGTAGAAAATCCTTGAAACTAGTAATGAGAGGAAATTGATCACAAAAGACATAAGATTTCTTTACCAAAATTTTGCAGAAATACAATACCGAATAGAAACACAATCACGCATAGAACACAAAAGTTATCCAGGGAACAGAATTGGGCGAAATCCTTTATTGCTTGTATTGAATCAACTAAGAACTTTGATATATCACATAGAAATTTATTCTATCCAGAAGCTCTGTGAAATACTGATCAAATCTCTACAAGACTTGCACAACACTTAAGAAAATAAGGCCTAATAGGAGCTCTTATTCCTAGTGCAAATTTGCCCCTAAAAATAGGAATTTCTCTTATTTCCTTGTATAATTCCTAAGAGAAATATCTATGCCTTCTCAACCAATCATGTACACCAAAACGTGTCATATAATAATGAATTAGAATTTTGCCTTCATCTAATCTCAATAGGCAATTCAAATTGCATGACCTACTGACACTAAATTTAGCAATTGTTGTAGTTAACTAAGAGTAAGTTGAGTTAACAGAAAGTGAACTACTCAACTAAAATCAAATCTATCTCTATTATAGAACTAGAGATTAGTTAACTAACAAACATGAAAGCTAACTCCACTAGATAGCTAATTTTAGCCATGAATTAGTCCATAACTCACTGAAAGCCATCTAACTTGAATTAATTGACATTAACTTAGTGATAGGTCGCATAACACATGTTAATTGAAAGCTAACTCAAGAAACTATGAGATTGAATTCAAATTGGTATATTCGAACAATCCATTCCTTGCTACATTTGCAACACTCCCTCTTAGCAAGGAAGGTATTCTGAACAACCCCAATCCTGCGTCTATGGAGCTTGAACTTCCCCTTGATAGGGCCTTGTTCAATATGTTTGCATCTTTTTTCTCTATAGGAATATGATATAGCATAACAATTCTTCTCTCCACACAATCTCTAATGTGATGGTTCCTAATGTCTATATGCTTGGACCTACCATGAAAAACTAGATTTTCAAAGAGTTTTATGCAACTCTGGTTGTGATAGTCGATCAATGTAGACTCCATCACCTGACTAAAGAGTCCTACCAAGATCTTCCTCATCCAAATATCCTTTCATATTTCCTGACTAGAAACCATGTAATCAGCCTTGGTTGAACTAAGTGAAAAATATATTTTCTTCTTGTTGTACCAAGAAACTACTGCTAACCCATTGTTAAATATTAGTCTTGATGTGCTTTTCATATCTGTGGGATTCCCTGCCCAATTTGCATCTGTGAAGCCCTGGAGCCCCACTCCATCAATCATTATTTACAACAATCCAAAGTATATTGTTCCTCTAAGGTATCTCAAAACATGTTTTGTAGCTTTCTAGTGGAACTTAGAAGGACTCACAATGAACTGATTAATTCGTTCATTGTAAAACAAATATCATGCCTTCTGTTCACTAAATACATCAAGGACCCAATCAAATACCTATATATTGTACGATATACTACATCTAACATGGGGGCATCATCCTTCCTCAAGTTAATACTTAGAGGAGTATCCATGGGTTTGCAATCATGCATGTGGAATCTCTGAAGGATCTCAGAGGTGTACTTCCCTTGTCAAAAAAATATCTCTCCATCACCCTGTTGAACCTCCAATCCAAGGAAATAATGCATGAGCCTCATATCCTTCATCTCAAATTCCCTTGCTAGGTCTTAATTACAATTCTGGATCAAAATATCTTCTCTTGTCAAAATCAAATCATCAATATAGAGAACTAAGATGAGCAGAATACCATATACCATAATATAGTATAGGTTGGTGTTTACCTCACTCTTAGTGAATCCAAATTCCCTGAGATAAGAATCAATGTGAGTGTACCATGCCCGAGATGCCTTCTTGAGCCCATAAAGATCTCTCTTCATCATAAACACATGTGTACCCTTCTTGAAGGTCTTGAATCCCTGTGGATGCTCAATGTAGATCTCTTCCTCACCCACTCAATTGAGGAAAGTAGTATTGACATCCATATGGTGGATCTTCCACCACATTTGTGTTTTCAATACATGTATGCTACAGATAGATAAGTACCTTGCCACTGGGGTAAAAGTATCCTCATAATCAGTCCCCTCAATATGTGAGAAGCCCTTGGCCAGAAACTTGGCCTTGTACTTCTCTAAACTACCATATGCTACATGCTTCAACTTATATAAACACTTGGATCCAATAATTTATCTACCCTCAGGTCTAGGCACAACCTCCCAAACATCATTCTTCATGATGGAGTCATACTCCACCATGGAATCCACTCAAACCTGTTTGGAATCTTTCTCTTGAAAGGAAGAAGGTTGAGAATCTATCAATTATTTCATTAGTTCCATGTATCTTATTTATCTATCTAGTGATTTTCATTGTCTCTGCAAGGAGCTAGGACGTCCAACCTACTCCTAATCTTCCTGCACCAATATTTAAACCAACCTAGTGCTCTCCCTCCCTTCCCTGGGAGTCTCTGTGTGAGTGGGTGCCTCAATTCGGTCTGCTCTCTGCTCCTAATCATGTGCTGACTCCACATAATCTTCTTAGAATTCCCTCTTTCCCTTAGGCAAGGGTTGACTCTGTGAGTTTGACTGAGGCTCCTCCTTGGCATCTAGGATCTCCTCATTTGGTGATATGCTCAACTATCACTCAAGAAAACTCCTCATGGTTTTTTCCTTGTCAAATCTCACATCCTTTCTCAGAAAATATTTTTGAGAGAGGGAATGTACACCTATAAACATGAGCTATCTCAGTAAATCCCACAAAGACCCCCCTCGCTGCAGTAGGCTCCAACTTGTTCATACCATATTTGGACACATGGAAATACACCATGGATCCAAAAATGAAAAAATGGGATGCATCCAGATTCCTTCTATTGAAATCCTCCTCAGGTGTAATCATCCAAAGAACTTTGTGAACACTCCTATTCTGTAGGTACACAACTATGTTGCAAGACTCTTCCCACAAGGATAAGGGAAATCCTTGGTCATGCAACATGGATCTAGTAGCCCCAATAATACTCTTATTCTTCCTCTCTGCAATGCCATAATACTAAGGGTTATGGGGTAAAATCAACCCTCTCCTAATGACCTCCTTGGAACACAAATATCTGAAGGCATTGAAGACATAATATCCTCCATTATCACTCCTC
Organism: Pinus taeda; assembly: GCA_000404065.3. Classification (NCBI taxonomy): domain Eukaryota; kingdom Viridiplantae; phylum Streptophyta; class Pinopsida; order Pinales; family Pinaceae; genus Pinus; species Pinus taeda. Next base: position 8,778 of record APFE031336840.1, on the reverse strand, counting down.
AGGGACTTTATTTTCTTACCCATCTCAGTCTCCACTAAGGCCTTTAATTCCAAAATCTTGGAATATACCAGATATTTCTTCTTCATGAAATAAATCCAACATTTACTAGAAAAAGCCTCAATGAAGATCACATAATACCTGTGTTTAGCAGGTGAAACTATGGAGAAGGGGACATAAACATTTGAATGAATTCTCTCTAGAATAGCTCCATCTCTACTATCTCGACCCTGAAAGGAATATTTGGAATACTTTCCAAGAGTGCATCTCTTGCACACATCATGCTAATCAAGGTTGCACTATGGTAGCCCAATGGAAATCTACTAAATTATCTTCAATGCTCCATGATGTAGATGTCCCATGTGCCTATGCTAGAGATCTCCAACATATCAACCCTGAACACACTCTTCTTTGCTACTCGAGGATGTACATGCATCAACACCCAATTTGTAGAGGTTCTTGATCCTGATACTAATCAGCTTGACCTCTCCTAAAGAATAATGTTGGAGGTAGGCCTCCCCTTTGCTGAATACTATATCATACACTTTGTCTGAAGGACTGCTAATGAGACAAGGTTTTTCTTCAATCCTAGGACATACAACACATTCTTGAGATGGAAAAGGGAGCCAAACTCCCTCTTAAACCTTATTGTGCCAACTACTTTTGTCATGTATTTACCATTATCTCCAAGCTCGATATGGAATTGCATGTATTTATCCTACAAAATACTGAAGAATTATTTATTCCTTGTCATGTGGAATGAATCCCCTCAATCAATGTATCACACACTACCTCTAACTAAGGTTTCCATGCAACCTATCAAAGAGAAATCCAATTTGACCCAAGAAGATATTTTTTCTCCTTCCGCTATCATTGCAACATGATTGTTGGATTCCTTGTTTGGGAATTTTGTAGCATAGTGTCCAAATTCATGACAATGAAAACAATTGATCTTGCTAAGATCCTTCTTTTTCTTGCCACTATTCTGAATAGAATCGATCTTGACTTAGGATTTCTTCCCTTTACTAGCTACAAAAAATTTCTTCTCATCATCTGTCCTATATGAGACTCCATCCCTTGTATTCCTCCTTAGCTCTTCCTGCACACGATATTACCATAGTCTGTCCCAATCAGGGAGCTTATATATGCAATTCACAACATCTTGGAAACTCTACCAGGATTTGGGAAGCCAGTGAATAGAAAGGCTCACAAGATATACTAACAGAAATGTCTCTCCAACATATCCAAGTTCATCCCTCACTTGAGAAAACCTGGATAGATATGTAACAATGGACTCATTTTTTCCCATTCAAATGTTCCTCAACTTTTCCTTCAGAGTGAGTTTTTTGGCATCATTGCTTCTTTCAAACAAATTAATAAGGGCCTTCCACATCTAAAATGTTGTATCCTTCCCATGAAAATTTGGAACAATATGGTGTCTAACTCCTTCTAGGATCATCCTCCTAGTTTTGGAAGTGTCCTTCCTCCATTGAATCATCTACAATGCATATGATGCAAGAGGTTTAGGAATATCAATGTTGATGTATTCCAAAAATCCAACATCAACTAACACATCCTCCATCTTGTCCTTCCATGCACAAAAATTCAAAATTCCTTCTAGTACATGTTTTATCCGCAAACAATATAAAGACATGATTCATGCACTAACTGATATTCTCTTCGATTCACTTTGAATATCATAAAGGGACTAGGTCACTATCTGGCTTTTAGCTATGATACCGTGTAGAAAATCCTTAAAAACTTGCAATTGCTAATGAGAGTAAACTGATCACAAAATGCATAAGATTTCTCTACCAAGATTATGTAGAAAGAAAACAATGAATAAAAACAAAATCACACATAGAACACAAAATTTATCTAGGGAACCCAACTGGGAAAACCCCCTGCTTGATTATATTGCATCAATTGAGCAATCTGATCTATTACATAGAAACTGCTGTTGGAAATATTACTGAGAGGGGGGTGAATCGGTATTATTCAAATCAATAACTTTTTCAATTCGTACTCAAATTTATATATGCTACTTCGATGAAGGTAACTCACGTGTACACGCAATTGTCTTTAAAGCAACCAACATATATCCAACAAACTTATGATTCACTTGATTCATCATATGTTGATTTTTAATCAGTGCATCACTACTTCATTACTCATATAAATAGTAACCATGTGCAGTAATAATAGTATAAACCATCACACATAAGAAATACACATTAACACCAAGATTTAAGGTGGAAACTTAATGCGGGATAAAAAGCACTTGCTGCTGTCATTTTTAATATAAGAAAAACCTGTTTACAATCTTGTACTGGTGCAGAACTAGTATGCAGACACCCACTTGCAGAAGGATACAACCTTCTCTTGTTCTCCAACTTCTACTGGAAGGGAGCTACAACCCCCTAGCTCTTGTACTAGCCGATTCGTTTACTAGTATGTAGGTCCTGGCCTACAGAAGGCTCCAACCTTCACTCATTTTCTAGCTACTACTAGAAGGGAGCTCTAACCCTTGGCTCTTGTACTAGTTTATCCATTCATTTGTATGCAGGCGTCGACCTACAGAAGGCTATGACCTTCTCTCTTCTTCCAGGGACCACGTTTCATAAGTTTTCAAACTGGATTCTCCTAGAACACAACACCACAATCCGAAGGTCTCGTTTCATCAAATTTTCATGTTGGACCCACTAGTAACATTGAATCTCAAAATCAATCACCACTACAATACAACCATCAAATACAACTGCATCAACAAATCACTAAAACTCAATCATAAATCTCTGAATCAACCACAACTTAATCAATGATTGAAACCTTTGACACACTGAATCAAACAATCACTGAACCTCTGACACAACTGAATCAGCCATTCATTCAAACTTAATCAAATTCAACTAATCAATTGGAACAGACAGATCACCGTAACCAATACTCAGATCTGAAACCAGAACACTATCACTAGAACACAGTCACCAGAACACAGAGCAGAACCCAGAACTCTGCATAAACAACCAGAACCAACTGCAACTTCAAACTTTATATTTCATAATGTATATGCTACTTCGATGTGCCGAACCAACATGTATACTCACTTTTATCAAAGTGAACCAGCATACAAATCTGCAAATACTATCTTAAAGCATCACAACTATTCCAGAATTTAGTCATACCTAGATTAGAACATTTACAATGTAAATCATTTGTTAGCATTCATATCTAGACTATCCATGACCAGGCCACATAATGATAATTCATTTCAGGTCTTATGATCTTGATCCATCATTAGATCTCATCCCTCATCAACCACTAAGGTTCATCCTTAGTTCAGATCAAGAAAAGCACCAGAAACCTGTAACATGCATATTTGCTTTTCATTTCACCCTTCATAAGATATTCATTACTTGCACACCCTTGCCTAATGATCTTCTCCTCCATATATAGTTTTGGGCCTTTCTCAATACCTCGGACAAAAACCACTTAGGACCCGTAGTATTCTTGGAAGGGATCAAATAGTCATTACTCCACTCAATATTGTGGGCTAATACCATGGTATTGACCCCTGGTATTGTCTCCTCTTGAATTTCCTTGATTTTCCTTGATTTTCCAACCTGTACGTGCTTTTCCTCTTGCGAGAGTGCATGTATATGTATACACTCTTTTTGTTCTATGGACCTACGTGTACATGCTACTTGGACAATGTGAACCAACATATTCTTCTTAAACCACTTTCTTTCTTCAATCATTGGAGTATGATCTGTAATTCTTTGTTGTTAACCTGTTGCAATGTGAAATCTCATCTATGTGAGTTGCCATCAAGGACAACACCTGTATCATAATGCCAACAACTACCTCTAGCTTGAATCTCCCTACAATATTGATCAAATCTCTACAAGACATTCCCAACACTTAGGAAAATAAGACCTGTTAGGAGCTCCTATTTCCTAGCGCAAATTTGTCCCTAGGAGATAGCAATTTCTCCTATTTCCTTGCACAATTCCCAAGTGAAATATTTCTGCATACTCAACCAAGCTTATACCCCAAAACCTATTGTACAATAATGAATTACAATTGTGCCTACATCCAATCTCAATAGGTAATTTGAATTCCATGACCTACTAAGGATAAATTTTACAGCTGCTACAGTTAACTAAGAGTAAGTTGAGTTAATAGAAAGTCAACTATTCAACTAAACTCAATTATAGAACTAGAGATTAGTTAACTGAGAGAAACTAGAGTTAACTCCACTAGATAGTTAATTTTAGCCATCAACTAGTCCATAACTCATTGAATCCATCTAAGTCAAATTAATTGACAATAACTTAGTGATAATCCACATCACACATGCTAACTTAAAGCTAACTCAAGAAACTATGATATTGAATTCGAATTGGCATCTTTGGCTAAGGAACAAGTCAAAGAATTCATTCCTTGCTAAATTTTCAACATCACTTTGATACCAATTTGATGAAAAGGTAGAGAGGAGTAAACAAAAATTATCAAAAAATAAATTTATATTTATTAAACTTGTCATATAGTTGCGACTCTTTCTTCTTCTTGCCTCTTGGATTTCACATATTACAATGACCCAATCATGGGTATATAAGGACCACACTTATTAATTATGGCGTCATGACAAACTCTAGAAACTAGATTTGACTCAACTCTGACCAACTTGTTCATGCAAACTCATACTAAATTAGACTTTTCAAAATATAGACTGAACTCGCACTGACTCCCCATGTATTGCATGCATATAAGAGTAGTTTAATATTTCCAACATTAGTTAAGGAATCCTACTATTGTTGTATCCTTTAATGTGAGTCTTCATGACTTTTCTTGGCCATCCATGTTCCAATGTAATAAATGGATGAGTTATCTATGTTTTAAAGGTTTTTCTTCCTAAAATTTTATAACATACCTCTCTTCATAATTTTTTTCCTTACTAAAATTAGTCAGCTAAATTCTCCATTAATTAATTTCTTATGTTGACTCTTGAGCCTTGTAGTAGAGAAATATATTTTACTATACCTCCACTTCATTTACATGATTTAGGTTACAATTTCTTTCCTTACTTTGAAAGGTGTCGAAGAATTATTATGATTTGTAGTCAAAATGAGTCTCCTATTCCATTCTTATTTTGTTGGGTTCACTACGGGGTGACATAGTAGTGACTTGAATTCACTTACATATTTGTATCTATAGGCCTTACTACCTATAGTCAATTGTATCAATACTCTCAACTCTGATGGTGAAAAACGCATCCTCGTCTTTCAGGTAAAATATGGTTGTTAAAGTATGTGGCTTCCCTTTTCATTTTAACTTACAATTCCAACATATACATTTGGACTCATAAATAGCTAAGGACACACATATATATCCATTTTTTTTTTTTTGTTTCTATGTATCATGCCTTGACACCTCATATAATAGAGACGCTTAACTATGACACATGTTCCAAATCTCAACATATATTATATAACTACATTAATGTTTATTTATTGCTATAACCTTTATCTATCATGGCAAATATTCCAAATCTCAACATATGTTATATAATTACATTAATGTTTATTTATTATATAAATTTTATCACCCACTATACAATATTCCCTTTGTTTAAGAAATATATGTAGCTAATTACACATGAAAATATCCAACCTCATTATCCTTTATTGAATAAAATCATATTTAACTTTTTGGCTACCATGTTGATACTATTATGCCAATTTTTTTTAATACAAAAACTTGATGGCTTTACTTAACATGGGTGATGTGAAATATAACCATCCCGGTTACCAGTGTGAACCATTATTTATTTGAATCTTACCATGTCATTATTAATACTTCTAATTTTTTTTTTA
>APFE031336830.1:0-16675 GCA_000404065.3 Pinus taeda | reverse complement strand
GCGACTGAGAAGAGGGCGCACAGTATCTGACATGCAAAAGAATCATTGCAATTTTGGCTCAGATCCCTGCGATCCAGTCCATATCCGAGGGCAGAGTCGATGTTCAAGGATTTCTTTGCTCTCGACTGCGCAGATCTGGTCCTCTTTCACCCTGACGCAGCGTTTTTACAGAGGATCCATATATCCCTTCAAGGTAGATCTGTGTGGGAGAAAAATATATCTCAGGCAGAAGATTTCTTCTCACCTGCGGAACCCCCTGCGTCAAGAGGCGGAAGACTCAAAAGACTCTGGCTCCAAGCTGCTCCAGAAATCTTCTAAAGATTCCTCTGCCCCCTTTCAGATTCAAATAGCACAGATCTCTGGCAAAACCGTCATGCAATGGGTAAATTCAACAGATCTGGTACAGAATCTCAAAGCTAATCTGGAGCATAGGCTTGGGATCCCCTCAGCCCTTCAGAGACTTATCTTTCAAGGTAAACAGCTCGAAGATTCTCTTCCTCTCTCTTCTTACAGCATAAAGAGAAACAACTCTCTAGTGTTCTCCTTTCGTTTGAGAGGAGGAGCTGCAGGGAAATCCTCTTCTGCTCCTCTAAACTCCTACAAAGCTGCAGTCCGCCCTGAGATGCCAGCAACCCCGGAACCTCCCAAACCCAAGCCTTTTTTGGTTGACAAATTAGAGGAAGTTCCCTCTGTTGAGATCTCCTACCCTGATCTTGCAGACGACACCCAAAAATTCGCTGAAAGGGCCATCATCTGCAGATTCAATGGGGTCTGGCCGCGCTCTCAGGATCTTTATGACTGGATCAAGGACAATTGGACTGACCGTTGCAAGGTTTATTTCTGTGCAAAAGGATATTTTATAGTGTTGTTCGATGACCTCGAGCACTGCTACAACGCCCTAGACGAAGGCCCTTGGTTCATGGGTTCACCTGGCCTCTTCCTAACTCCATGGTTTCCAGACTTTGACCTAGCTTCAGCAGTCATCACTGAAGCCCCTGTATGGATCAGACTCCCAAATCTCCCAGTTCACCTGTGGCGCACAGAAGTATATAGGCAAATAGGCAATGCCTTGGGTCGCTTTCTAACGGGAGATTACAAGAGAGAGCGGCAAGGGCTCTATACATATGCCAGAGTTTGTGTGGAGCTTGATTTAAGCAAAGGATTGCCAGAATACATCAATCTCAAGATCATGGACTTTGTCTGGACCCAGTATATAGAATACGAAAACACTGCCTTCCGATGCCGCCATTGTCACCTAACAGGGCACCTGCATAACTCCTGCCCATCGCTATCAGCAAGAACGAAAAAGGGCCTCTTCGCTCATTCCAAGCCCAAGCGTTGGGCTCCCTGTCCACCGCCGCCAGCTGGAAGCTCCAGCTCCCCAAGTATGGAAAAGGAGGAAAGCGAGTCAAAACCAGATCAGAAGGCTCAGCCGATGGATCCGCCCCCAGACAATATGGGGCACACCCATGCCTCAGCTAGCTCCCAGAAACGTCCCCATGAGACTTCATCCTCCGAATCAGAGAAGGAGTCCCCGGAGATAGAGAACTCCAGTCTACAAGTTGTCCTAGCCCATTCTCCCCATGATGGCTGGACAAAAGTTAACAAAAAGAAAGGGAAAAACATTGTGGTGTAGTTACTGACCCGCTGGGGTAATAGCCTAATAGTCAGTCTTTGCTCTCGAATCTTCTGTTGTAGCTCTGAGATTGTATCTTTCCTCCGAGACCGAGGTTGATGAGTCCATCATTTCCGGTCTGTCGGTCTCTTACTCTTCCTATAGCTCTATGTTTGCATCTTTCCTCTGGGACTGAGGTTGATGAATCCATCATTTCCGGTCTGCGGGTTTTTTGCTTTTCCTGTTTGTACTATATTTTACTTAATAGATTTAGTCTTTACCGAGAAAAAAATAAACATATACAAATTAATTAAATTAAAAAATAATAAAAATACAAATTTATAAAAGTGCAAGTAAGAATCATACTTCATAACATAAAGAATGATGGATAAACACAAAGAAAAAAATATAAAAATATGAAAGTGATAAAATTATAGTTTTAAAATAAGAAGGTAAAAAATATATACATTTATATACTTACTATTTCAAGTAATTCATACACCAAATTGAAATAAACATAAATCATTTTTTATTAAATATATTGTCATTTATATAAAAACAATATTAATTTTTACACATATTAAATTAAAAAAAAATAAAAATAAAAATTTCTAATATTATAATTGTACAATTTTTAAAAAAATAATATTTTATTAAACATCAAATTTTAATAACCTTTAATTTAACTAAAAATATCATATTAATAATGTAAATGGGTTAAAAATCAAATTTTAAAATAAGTAGTTAAAAACCATATAATATACTCTGCTATTTCAAATAATTCCTAAAATAAATAAAATCAACATATTTATCAAATATAATGTTCATTTATATTTTAAAAGAATATGAAACTCTTGGTTTTAAAATATACAACTTAAAATAAAATACAAATACAAATTTATAATTTTACAAATTTTTTAAAATAATATTTTATTAAAAATTCAATTTTAATCACCTTCAATTAGAGTAAAAATATCATAATGATAATGTAAATGTGTTAAAAATCAAATTTCAAAATGAAAAATTAAAAACCATATACATTTTATATTTATTTTTTCATAAAGAAAAAAACTAACAATCTTTTATTAATAAAAGTTGTTACATAGTTCATAGGTCTTGTATACTATAGTTCACTAGGAAACATAGTGCTCTAAAGAGTGTATCAACAAAGAAATCATAGAAAACATGCAACAAATAGAGATGAAAAACATTGCAAAGTCACAAGTAAAGCACAAACTTATTAGTCCAAAAGAGTAAATTAGAAAACATGTAACAGCTAAAGATGAAAAACATTGCAAAGTCATAAGTGAAGCACAAAACTTATTAGTCCAAAAGAGTAAAATGCCCCATCTAGTGTTGAGAGGTGGAAGCAAACATAGCCAAGGGGGCATATTTATCAGCTCGTGATAGATATGGGGGAATGAAATGTGGCTAAATGAGGGAGGATGACCTAAAATTTGCTTAGTCCAATGGTGCATTAAGCGGATAGCCACATAGGAAATACCCCTAACCCAATCAATGTCCCATTTGGAGTCTCCAACCACTTTGATCTTTTCAATGGCAAGCGAGCCTGTCCAACTTGATGTTAACACCACAACCAAAGTTTTCCTTCATGCAAGCACCATCAAAGAAGCCAAATCCCCTCGAAAAGTCCAATTGTGTGATAGATGCCACTCTACACCTAATGCATGGGCCTCCAAGATCTGACCTCCACAAAATAATCCATGATGCCCAAACAAGTTAAGTGATGTATATAGAGGATTTGTATGTTAATAAATCCACCATTATACTCTTCTATTTCAAGTAATTACAAATAAATAAAAATGAAATAAACATATTTATAATATATATTATTAGTTTCCTGGATGCTAGTATTTAATAGCACCGGTACAGCACAACAAATATAGGCTGGCAAGTGGCGTGGCCACATCGCCGCCCACGCTTCCACCGAGAAGCTCACCGCCGAAATTAATCGCATTTTAATGATTTGTGCAGGCCAAGGAAACCTCATTCTGATCCATAAAATGGTGATTTCGAACCACCCTCCCCCTCAACTGTCTCCTTGCTGCTGTAGAGCCGAGCTCGTGCACGACAACGAGGAGACATTGGCAGATTATTTGATGTATTGAAATGGTTGAAGGTGCCACTTCTCACATAATCTTCTTTTTTGCTTTCAAACTACTGCTTTGACCGTGAATCCTGCTTCTGAAACTCGTATTCCAGATTCTCCTGCTCGTGCTAGCCATTCTATCCCTTGTTCTGCGCCTCCTAGTCCTCCTCAGCGCAATTCCGACGAGGCGAATATGCCTCGTCTGCGTCACAGGTTGCGATCAAGCAAATGTGCCTCATTTGCGTCACGACGTGTGTTGTAGAAGAAGCTGCAGTAGGGGAAGAGAAATTCACCCCCCCTCGATGTCCCTCTATGACTCCGCCCCTTTGGATTCCTCCTCCCCCTCGACGACGACTCATTCCACGGGTCGTTATCTTGCCACTCACAACGGTAGAGGGTCTACTCGGCGTGCTCAGACGGCAGGCTCTAAGCATGCTAAAGAGACTCGCCTATTGGCTCTGTCCCGACACTATAACCTAGCCACTCCACCCAATTCTAGTTTCGTTACACAATGGAACGCCCTTGCGTAATTGCTACCATTTCAATTGCTTTCACAAAGGAGCCTCAAAGCTCTAACGTTCCAGCTCGCAACTCCAGTAGAAGGAAAACTCATGGTAGTAACTCTTGGACTCTCAAAACCCATGATGAAGCTCGAGACCAAACAAGCACAACTAAGCACAACTCAAGGATAGAATATTCGAGGCGGCTACATGAATATGGAGCTACGATAGCACGAAGAAGATGACATGGAAGCATGCAGGTGTCTAATTGTGGAGGAACCTCTGCCACCTAATGACACCTAGTGACCATTGTTTACTTTAAGTTTTTAGGTTTTGAGCTCGGGGTCAGCAAACTTAGGGGTCTTCTTTATTGTTTCTTTTTGTAATTGTTTCCATTTTTTATGTTTTGTTCAAAAAACTATTCCATTAGTGTTTTACAGGCTCGTTCCCCTCGGTGGCACACTCCTCTAGTTTTAAACTAGTTTCCCCCATGTGGGTAGTCATTTCCAATTATTGTTTGTTAAACATGGCATAATCTGAGACACGATTTGCATAGGCTAGTGCCTCCATGTCATATTTTTTGGTTACATTAATAGAATTAGTTATATTTAAAAGAAAAAAAAAATATTATTAGTCTATATTTAAAAAGAAATTAAAAAATAATAATAATAAAAATACAAATGTATAATAGATGATTTGTATGTCAATAGATCCACCATTATACTCTAATATTTCAAGTAATCACAAATAAATAAAAATGAAATAAACGTATTTTCTTTTATATTTAAAAACAAATAAAAAACAAAAAAACATTTTAAAATAATATTTATTGAACTTCAAATTTTAATAACCTTCAATTTTATTAAAAATATCATATTATGCACAATTTTACACTAGTACAATCATAATATACATCACAATACACTTGGCAAATTACAACACAACATAAATATATAAATTTCTAATACTGTAAATTTTTAAATTCAATTATTGTTTTTTATCAAACATTTTAAATCTCACTTGTGGTTGGTATGTAGGATATCATGTGAAATCCATATAAATATGAAAAAGGAAAACATGAACAATCAAAGTTTAAAATGTGAAATGTCAAATGTAAAGTTGAATTTTTTATTTTTTTAATCACAAATTTATAAGAGAATTACTCTCATATTAATTAATCAAACAAATTATAATGTTAGAAATCATTTGTATATCACTTAAATAAATCCATCAAAATAGACATGATTTTTAAATTTTAGCGTTATTATAAAATTATGAATTGGAAAAGTCCACAATTATAAACAATGTTAAAACTCTAGAAAAAAAGATAGAAAAGTAATTTTTTAAGACAAAAGATTTCTTTGTCTTAAAAAATGTCTTAAAAGTACCCTTGGTGTAGTAGTGCCTCATGGGCTTCTCTTCTATGTTATCACCAAAGCTTCTATGCTATTATAACCTAGCAACCCTTATGGTTTTCTTAGTTATACTATCAACAAATATTCTTAGTGATTATGAGTTAGCAAGCCTCATGGGTTTTTGAGTTAAGCTATCAATCATGCTTCCCTCTCCTTCAATTTTCTAAGTCCCATTATTCTTGTCAACCCCTATTGCAATTTAGTTTTTCTTACCACCCAATAGCCTCATGGCCTCCCTATCTTTTTCTTGTTCCTTTTCTTTGCTTATATTGTGCATATGAATCTCAAATGGTTGTCCTTTTTTTTCCATGGGATCCTCTCAACCTCCTCATTTTTCCACGAGAGACTCCCAAAACTTCCACTCACTGGTCATGGTTCTAACTCACTTTTCCTCCTCTTCTCTTCGGTAGCTTCAACTTACTCATCGTGGTTCTAATTAACTATGCCTCCTATTCTCTTCATCCCACGAAAATCTCCCCAAATTATACTTACTCGTCATGATTCTAAAAAACTTGGCCTCCTCTTCTCTTCAAGATCCTCCCCGAATTGCACTTACTCATCATAGTTTTAACTGACTTCACCTCCTATTTTCTTCTTTGTTTCAACAAATGAAATTGTTTGTCTCCTTGTGTGGGCTATGGAGGGAGACTAGTGCTTTGGAACAAACAATTCATTCATAGATTCTTTTCCCAATAGGAACATGAGCATGACATATCAAGAAGCTCATGACTCACATTTATAACTCCAAGTCCCTTAAGCAAGATCCCTTTCTCAAACTGTGAAATACATGCCCCTTTCCCTTAGCCATTTTTTAATTTATGGTTACATAGTTACAAGATAATGTTTATAAGGGGAATTAACCCATAAGGAATGTCACACCACTTTTCTCACACTTGGTAGTGGCAGTAGATGGGCTACAACATTTGGAGGTGGTGAGTACAACATGTTTCATCTATTGAATTCAATTCACTATTTTTTTTTAACAAGGTCGAATAATTTTGTATTATAAAAAGCAAAAAGAGGATTGAGTCCTGTTACATTTCGAGTGCGAAAGGTCTTTTGTGGAGGCGCAAAAGGGGAGCACATTCACTACCTCGACATAAGAGACCTTGCTTCTAAAATGTTGGAAAAGAACATACCCATATTGCCGAACAAATTGACCAAGAAGCAAGCAAAATTTGCAGTGCATTTGAGGAAGGAGACAAGGATTTCACCAAACATGGTTTACAGATTCCTAAGGATAACGACCCTTATATCTTGAGGAAGCTTCACCCTATTCGCTTTGGTTCAGAGAGTTTATATAATCAACTGCATCTTCAATATGCTTACACTTATCCTTCAGCGCTTCAATCTCAGCTCTCTGGTTCTTGATTTCAGTTTGTTTGTATTTATTCACACTCTTCATCTTAGAACAGAGGTCATTGAGTGTTTGAATGAAGCGACCAATCATGAAAAGATTGGCACGACACAGAGTGCAACTATCATTTTTCTCCACTTTTTCTAAAGGATTAGAAAACATCTTGAATGGCTTGTCAATTGAGTTACTCTTCTAATCTCTGACCTTATGCTATGAGCTTCTGAGCTTGCTGGAGTGATAGCCGATGTTGAACGCTATTGGGGTCTATCTATGAAAGATGGGTATATGACAGGAGAGAGTCTTGAGCCCTTTTGGACTGGGACTTCCAAGAGGAAGGAAAGCTGAGAGCGCTAGAGAGGTCTGGGAATAGCAACGAGTGACCATACATAGAAGTTCCTCTGAAATTATGAAACGGACCAAGAACGGAGTTGAGAAGGAATATAGCGGGATACGGAGTAGGAAGAGCACACTCGATGAGAAAAAAGGAATCAAGCTTCTTTTCAACAGAGAATGATTCTGATCAAAGGGGTTAGTATCAATGGCCTTAGAAGGTAAGATTAGAGGCCAAAAGAGGAGAGATAGAGCCTCAAAAAGTAGGAACCTATACACTCTTAAAACAATGGTGAGTCTACAGGAAGAGTCGGCTTGCAACATAGGACTAATTCTATAAATGACTTTCTTACCTCTACTCGGCCCCTGCGCGTTGGGATTGCTACAGAGAATGCTGATCACTATTAGCTCACCTCCCTTTTTGAGCCTGATGCTCTCTCCCTCCAGTTGCGCGATGAAGATTCTGATGGAGGTTCTTGAACTTGGGATGCTTTTTATAGGTTTGATTTAGCTTACTAGACTCGTGATTCTTCTATGCTTTCTCAAGAGTAATCCCCCTAAAACCATGCTTTCCCTACTTTTTGTTCAAATTAGTAAGGGTGGTACCATGATTAATATGACCTATATAAGCTATATTCTAATCCTGGAGGTGGTTTCTTTTCTAGAGCATATCACAAAGCCTCTGATTCTTCATAATGAGGATATTCCTCTCTGCACGAGAAGGATTGGCTGAGATATTCCTGCCAGACAAGTACAAGAGGATCTCCTGCTACTTATTCGTATGAGGGAGCTTTGCTTCTTTCGAGTTGATGTGTTTATCTGTGCTTTGGATCTTGGACCAAGCCTCTTGAAAAGGCAAATTAAGGGATTGCTTTCTCATAAGTATCTTAGATTTCTTTCACTTTCCCAGCCCTTCGATCCATTGCCTTGTTCACAAGTGAATCAGTGTTTTGATTGTTGTTCCTTAGAACATGTTTAAAAACAACATTTCCCATAATTTTTAAGTTGTCCAAAATTCTTTCCCTGATTTTATTTAATACTTGATTTTTAAAGTCTCTCCTCGCTTCCATTGTAGCAATTATAATCGTTGAGTCTCCAATTATGATTATATCTTTACCCTGAAGTCCTTTGCGAATACTAGTGCCCATAAGCAAACTGTAGGCCTTCACCCTACTTTTTGTGATAGTCCCAAGCCCCCATTCATAAGTAGCAATTGTCTCACCATTTGGATCAATTATTAACCTGCATGCCCCTACTCTTCCAGGGTTATTCTTAGAGGCTCCATCGAAGAAAAGAGTGTAATTTCTTTGATTTTTGGTCTAATCCTCTATCTCTTTTTCATTTCCACGAAGTTTCCATTCTCTAGTTTTCCCTCCTATCTTCTTTAAAATTTGTATCTTAGTTGAGCCTTCCATGAGAGCTTTGCTATACCAAACCTTTTATTCTTTCTTCCAGCTTTTTTTATCCATGATTGGCACACCATTTGCGCTAATCATCTCTGAAATTTTCCCACAAGTTTTGGCTAAAATGGACTCGGAATTTGGCTTTTGGCCTTTAAAAATGAACTTATTCCTAGCTAACCAAATTTACCAACAAAGAGTGGAAAGAAGGCACTTCTTTTTTCGAATTATGGCAGGTTTTTTTCTTGACATATGGATAGCTTTTCACCCAACTTTTTTTTAAGGTTATCAATTGCTCAGTTGTGTTAATGTTTATTTCAAGAGGACTGATGAGTTTCTTGCAGCAGTGTTTTGCAATAGTGAAATTCAAGAAGAAATGTTGAATGCTTTCTTCATATTTTTGACATAAGACACAAATAGAGGGGCCATGGAAACCCTTCTTCCTTAGGTTTTCCACCATAAGGATCTTTCCTTTTAGAAGAGTCCAGGCGAAAAAATTTAATTTTGGGGAGGCATTCATTCTTCCAAACAACTGACCAAAGATTTCAGTTTTCGTGGTTGCTATGATTTTAGGGGAAGACACTGAATTCTCCAAGCAATCCATCTGTTTTGTTCCCAGTCAGAGATGGAATATAAAGAGGTTGTGCCTTTCTCATCCCCCAACTCTTTTAGACCTCTTAAATTTTGATATTGGTTCAAGGGTGCTGCTCCCATTAATATGTCATTCCAAGTAGAGGTGTCTTTCCCATTCCCCGGATTCTTAGAGATATGGTCTCTAATTTGAGGAATAATTTTCTTGATGAGTTTCCAAATTTGGGTGCAGGGGTGGTCTGGAATAATTTCTGTAAGCATCTTTGACCACTGACAATTAAGATATTTCCTTGAGAGAGCTTCACCCCACCATTGATCCTTCCCATTTGGCATTCACCACACAAGCTTGATACCAAGGGCCTTGTTTGTTAAACCTGGAATCCTGATAGATATGCCTCCTTTTTCGAAAGGGAGAGTCACTTGATCCCATCGAACAAGACTGAATTTTTTTTAATCTTGTTTTCCTCCTTTCCAAAGGAAGCCTCTAGTGATAAGCTCCATTTTCTTGTGAATGATTTCCGGGGCCAAAATTAAAACATATTGATAAATAGGCAAGGTTGAGAGGAGAGCTTTAATTAAAATTGTTCTCCTTGCTAGATTTAGCCACGTCATCCACCAACTTTGTATCTTCCCCCTCATTTTTTCAATTTGTTTGTTCCAGACCTCTGTCTTAACCATTTCTTTTGTCAGTGGTAAACCAAGATAAATAAAATGACACCATTTTAATTGAACCGGGATATCCATAATTTGAGAGATTGTTTGCATTATATTTATTGGCACATTCCAAGTATAAATTTTGCATTTTTTATTATTTAGAAGTCCTTTTGAGACATCGAGGAAATCATCAAGAACTTTTTTGAACCACCTAGATATGATATTAGAGGCTCCCCCAATGAGAAAAGTAACATCAGCAAAGAGCAAGTGGTTTATTTCTTTAACCGTGCGGGCTATTCTAATGCCAGTAATTTTCCTTTTTTTTCTTTGACTTTGTATCTCAATACTCAGCGTTTCCACCATAAAGATAAAGAGGAATGGGGAAAGCGGGCACCCTTGCCTCACACCTCTAGTGCTTCGAAAATATCTGCTTGGCCTACCATTGATCAACGGAGCAATCCAAGGATTGGAAATACAAGCCATAATAATATCAATGAACTTGGGATAGATGTCAAACTTTTGCAGAGTGGCAGCAAGGAAATTAAGGTTCACTTTGTCGAAAGCATTGGCCATGTCCAGCTTTATAACCATGCCTTTTTCCTTACTTTGGATGCTGCTATGGATGGCTTCCTAAACCAAGATTACATTGTCAGTTATCTATCTTTTTGGGACAAAGCCGCCTTCGTTTTCTAAAATGATACTAAGCAGCATTTTTAGTCTATTTGCCAATATTTTGTGATGATTTTGTAAGAGGAATTGCATAAAGAGATTGGCCTATATCTATCAAAAGAAATCGGATTTGGTTCTTTCGAGATGAGAGCCAAATGGGAAGCTTTGGTGTTTTCTCCCACTTTATTTTTTTTGAAAGCGTTTTTGATCATCCTTACTAAATATTTTTTTATTGAAGCCTAATGGTTGTTGTAGAAAGCTATGGTGAACCCATCCAGTCCAGGAGCCTTTTCCAAGGGCATGCTCCAAATTGCCTCTCTAATTTCCTCCTCTGTGACCTCTTTTTCCAGCTCTCTATTTTGTTTATCATTAATTTTGTTGTTGATTTGATGAAGGAACTCTTTACTGTCCACTTGTGAAGGAGGTTTTTGTAATAATTATAAGCTACCTTTTTATTTTCTCCATTTCCTTTATTTCCCATCCTTCCACTTGAATTTTATCAATTTGGTTGCCAACTCTTCTTATCTTTAAATTGTTGTGAAAAAAGCGATGTTTTTATCCCCCACTTTAAGCCATAAGCATCTTGACTTTTGCCTAATTTCCTCCTCCTCTTACCTATTTTGCTTATAAAGATCCAAAAAGATTTATTTTTCAAAAGCATGCTCTTGC
This sequence comes from Pinus taeda, assembly GCA_000404065.3. Taxonomy (NCBI): domain Eukaryota; kingdom Viridiplantae; phylum Streptophyta; class Pinopsida; order Pinales; family Pinaceae; genus Pinus; species Pinus taeda. The sequence goes on along the minus strand of APFE031336830.1, from coordinate 5,365 downwards.
TCGATATCTCGTAGATTTTCTTTCTCCTTACTCCAGTTTTCAAGTTTCTTTTGCAGCTCTATTTTTTTATTTTTTTCCTTGAGAGTGTCTTGCCCAAGCTTTTAGATATGATCTTTAACATTTTTAATTTAGTTTCCCATACGTAATGGGGGGAGCCTAAAATAGAGGTTTTCGAGCTTTCTTTTACTAGCTTCCAAAATCTTCCTTGCTATCCCAGAGTTTGTTGTATTTGAAAGGAATCGGATCGAGGTTCTCCAGCCTATCCAAAATCAGCACCACAGGCTTATGGTCAGAGGCAGAAGCGTGCACTATTTTTCTTTTGATGGTTGGGAAGGCTGCTGCTATATTCTCTTGAATCAAAATTCTATCTAGTCTTTCCTTTATATTATGTGCTCTCATTCTTTTATTACTCCACGTAAATCTTCCATAGCTTGGTGGAATGTCAAAAAGTTTGTGCACTTCTATGATGTCTTTCAGAGCTCCTTTTAAGGGATCACTGAAGTAATTACCTCCCAACTTCTCGTCTCTATGTCAAATCAAATTTAAATCCCCTCCTATAACTAGATTTCTCCTTGGACCTTCTTATGCTTCTTATTTTACTAATTCCCAGCACATAGCTTTATCTCTGTAGTGGTTTAGAGAGTATATGTTTATAATGGTATACTTTTCATTCGTATTCTTATTTTTTAGATCTGTCATAACTCAATAATTGCTGAGTTTTTTATTGACGAGTTCCCATTTCCATTTGTTCCACAATGTGTAGATACTACTTGATACTCCAATGGAGTCCATAGCTGTTCCTTAAAAAAAAAATTGAGTCTTAATTAATTTTTGAACCTCTTGGTTGCTCACTTTGGTCTCTTGGATCATAAAAATGTCTGGATGTTTCTGTTTTATTATGTCTTGTGCTACATTAGTTTTGAGAGAAGAGCCGAGACCCCTTCTATTCCAAGAGACCACAATCATTATTTACTTGATTTGTGGTGAATTACACCCTTTTCCTTTTTCTGATATTTTCTCCACTTCCTTTTTGTTTGCCGAGGAAGGAATCCATTGGTTGTTGAGTGTCATGGCCATTTCCTTTGGTGTTGCTTCGTCTCTTATTTCTTTGTTGGATTTCTTTCCTGCTTTTTTCAGCTGATCCCACACATGGGTGCTTTCTTTGACTTTGTTTCTTGTTAGAATCTGATCAATGGTGGGTGGGGGGAGAGGATAAGCTCTGGGTGGGAGAAGAGATGATGGCTAATGCATTGGCTTGGGTAGGGGAACAAGGGGATGGCAAGTCTTCCCCCAAGATTTCAAATGGATTTGAAGTCGGGTTTATTAGAGGGTCCTCGATGATAGGAGGGATATAAGCTGAAGTTAAGGTTTCGAGGGGCTGAGAGGGGTTCGAAACAACTTGTTTATTATGGAGCTTCTTTCGTTTTACTTGTTCCCAAGTATCTTCTTGTTTCTCAACATTCTCATAATTCTCTACTTCTTTTAATTTACTACACCTATTTGCAAAATGAAAATATTCATGGCTTAACTTGCATTTGAAAGGGATTTTCTCATAGTCCAGCTACTCGATGTGAGTCCATTGGTCCACCGTGATTTTTATTGCCTCCGATAGTCATTTTCCGAGGTCTACTTCCACGCAAATGCGAGCAAAAGCATGCATGTTATCTTTTAGCTCACATCTGTATATATACTTGCCAACGACATTTCCGATAGCTTTCACTGACTCATTGCCCCAACAATGGAGGGGAAGGTGTGGCAATGTGACCCATAACGACACAACGCTTGGAATGTACATCTCTGGGTCAAAATCTAATGACCATATATTCAAATACAAGCCTCTAGAATCCATAAATTAAGGACCATTTCTGAATATTAGATTCATATCTTCTTTGGTTTCGAATAAGAAAGTGAAATATCTCTTTCCACAGAACCTTATAGCTATTTTCCCGTGTATTTGCACTCTAGTTTCTCTCCACCCATTTATGTACCGCTTTGGGAGAGGGCCACAGACCTGTAAATTGTCCTACCAATCCACGTTCAACTAAATATATAGCGGCTTTCCTAGGTAGAGTTGGGGGTAAAGAAATCTCTGGTATGTCTCCTAACTTCTTCACAAATTTGCTAGTAGTTGGCGTGGCTTTTGGAGCTCCGTTTTCTGCTATTAAAGATGAAAATTTTGCTTCTTGTTCGTCAATTCCATGATGAAAGGATGAGTCTCCCCCTGTAGAGAGGGGCATGGTGGAAGAAAACTCAGCAGCAGGAGGCTGCCGAGCGAAGGGAAAAGAATGGGAAGCTGCCCAGGGAGAGGAGAACCATCAGGGAGGGGCCGAGACCAAGCTCAAGGAGGCCCAGCAGCAGGGGGTTGCCAAGGAGGGAGGCTGCAAGAGGCAGCGAAGGGAGCTAGGTCAAGCCTGCCCACGAGCAAGCCAAAAAAAAGAAAGAATTCAATTCACTATTGACCATATAGATGGTTGGGCTATTCGATTTGTTTGTTGTAAATGGAATTTTCCTTCGCTAGGTCAAGCCTGCCCACGAGCCAGCCAAAAAAAAAATAAAAATTCAATTCACTATTGACCATAAAGATGGTTGGGCTATTTGATTTGTTGTAAATGGGATTTCATATAGAATTTGTTCTTGTTGATCTAACCACAACTCTCCATAGATTTGGATTTTAATGCCTTGCTCTCCACTTCCAATCTTTAATTTTATGGCAAATTACATTCTTATTGTAGGATCCTAGATCTAGGTAGATCCAAAATTAATGTCTTTAGAGAGGCATGGCCTCCACAAATTTGATGAAGTAACGTTATATATTCAAAGGTTATCTAAGAATATCTCATCTTTTTCTTTTGCCCCACAACTTCCATTATGGATGCACAAGTTGAGTATGGAAATTTTGGAAGTGGCCACCTCCACCAATCATGCTGCAAAGAATGCCCTAGAGTCTTGGAAGTAATTAGTGGAAAATTTGTTTGAAGTATTAATGGTCATGGTGGAAATATCAAAAGGACAAGGAAGTTGGTGTTCATCTATTGAAAAAACTGGAGAAGGCATGCCTCGCAACACTAAGGGGAATATGGAACCTTCAATAAAAGCTAGGCCCTCCCAAATTTTATAATTTTCAAGAAAAGAAAGCCTGCCAAAGTAGGAAAACCTTGTTATGGTTAAACTTGAATACCAAAGCCTTTGAAATATGTAAAATTGTAGTTTAAGCCCGCAGAAGAAAGAAAATCTTGTTATGGTTAAACTTGAATACCAAATCCTTTGAAATTACTTATGCCTATAAATGGTTATAGCAATGGAACCAAATATTTTAATACAAGTGCTAATGGTTCTTTTTAAAAAAATAAAAAAGTAATAAATAAATATCATATGATTAGAATTATAGTTTAAAATGTTAAGTTAACAACCATGTACATTTTATATAATAAAAAAAATATCATGTAATAAGAATCAAATTATAAAATGTAAAATTCAAAACTGTATGCATTTCATTATCTTATATGCATTATTCATTTTTATCTAAATAAGATATAAATTAATTAAATTAATTCGAGTTTATATTTATAATATTCTAATAGAAAATAAAAATACAAACTTGTGATAAATTATATAAACAAGTAAAAGTACAAGACACAAAATATTATATTACAACACAACATAAATAACTATCTAAATTTAAATTTTATTTGTATAAATATTTAAATTTTCAATAGCCATCAAGGGGCAACTCAATTGGGGAAGGTTGTGAAAATGAAATGTTATATCAGAGGATGGTTCAAATAGGCAACTCAATTGGGGAAGGTTATAAAAATTAAATGTTAAATGAGAAGGTGGTTCAAATCCCCGTATTAACCTTTACTTGCTAAAGGGGCATACATAGGCACCTAGATGTTATAGTGACATTGCAATCAATTCCAAGTCACACTAGAACAAGACTAGCACACTTTGATGTCAAAATCATTTTTAAATACCACTTTTACTACAAATTTATTATTTGCAAAACTCTAAAATTAAAATTAATAGTAAAATTATTAATTTAATTAAAAATTAATAGGCTCTATCTAAAAAGATAGTTTTGAAGGAATAGCTCAAGTACAATTGTATCAATTCACTTATGTTCATACTTTATAACATATAACTTGTACAAATTAATTAAATTAAAAAAAAATAATACAAATACAAATTTATATTGCAATTGTACAAATTTTTGAAAAATATTATTTTATTAAACATCAAAATTTAATAACCTTTCATTTGTTTAAAACACATCATATTATGCACAATATTATATGCTTACAATCATATACACACATAACACGTCAATTTTTATTAAATAATATATTTTAAATGTCAAAATTATAATTTTTAAATATAACTTTACAAGTTCATTTTTAACTAATCTCTCAACTATATATCACTTAAATCAAAATTCCTTTTTTCTATAAATCTATTATTGTTAAAACTCTAAAACTTAAAAAATTATTTTTAAATATCACTTTCTATAAATTTATTATTTCCAAAACTCTAAAATTAAAATTATTAATTTAATTAGAAAATAATAGATTTTAGCAAGATAATTTTTGCCATGTTTACATGTTATGAGAAAGAACAACTCAAGTGCATTTGTATCAACTCACTTATGTTTGGTATGAAGGGTATCATATGAAATAAATACAATAAGCTAAGAATCATACTTTAAAATATAAAGTGTGATTGATATAAAGAAAATAATGTGAAATCAAATTTTAAAATGACAAGTTAAAAACCATATAGATTCATATACTCTATTATTTCAACTAATTCATTCAAATAAATAACAATAAAAATAAAATAAACATATTTATCAAATATATTATTCATTTATATTTATATTTTTTTTTGGAGCTTGGCAGAACTACATCTTCATCATCATGTCCAACTTCTCACCTAAATAGCAAAAGATTTGGATATGAGAGACTTAAATGTGGGTAAATGAGGGAGGAAGAACCAAAATTTGCTTAGTCCAATTCCCAATTTGGAGTCTCCAACCACCTTTATCTTCTCAATGGCTAGCCAACTCTAAAAATGTAGGGCCCCCCAAAGTGGGAGAATCTCCCCTCTTCAGCATTTACTAGTGCCACTAACCAAGAGAATATGATATGTGTAAACTAGTCCAACCTCATGATAACACCACAACCAAAGTTGTCCATGCAAGCACTATTAAAGAAGCCAACTCCCTTAGAAAAGTCCAATTGTGTGATAGATGCCACTCTACTGCAAATGCATGGGCCTCCATAGAAGAAATAATCCATGATGCCCAAACAAGCTAAGTGAGAGTCCTTAAGTTGATTTTAAAAAATGTACATGGAGGATTTGTATGTAA
>APFE031336824.1:0-16002 GCA_000404065.3 Pinus taeda | reverse complement strand
CATGACTTTGCTTTCTATGCATTTTTGATAGCTATTCCAGCAATGTATGTTTAAGGGTTCTAGTATTAAGATGTTGCGATTTTGATAGATTCAAGTTTTTAAGCTATTTGACATATAGGTTTATTTTTACTTCATGAGCCCATAAGCTATATTTTGATGCTATAAGCATGTATGCAAAATGCAATATCAATTTCCTCTAAGAAATATAGTTACGCTTTATTGTATTTTATATATATATTAAAATTCAAATCAATGTTAATTACTTAATTTATAAATGGACATTTTTAGGCTTAACCTATTATCTCAAAACTACTAACCTCACAAACAAAAAATACTATAATATCAATTATTTTTAATTAAAATATATTAAATTATACACCACAAACTTTTAAATCAAACAAAAAATTACTATTAAAACAATAAATTGAACATAAATAAATACTAATAAAACACTTATTTACTCTATATCACAGGATTCAAAGCCCATAAATTTACCAAAATAATGAATAATAAAAAATAAAATAAAATATTTTTTTTTAAATAAATAAAATTTTAATTTTATTAAATTTACACTATGCAAACCCATTAAAAATATTTCAAATGTAAAATCTATTTTTATCTTAAACTATAATTGTCCCCACTAAAAAAACGCACACACAATTAAAAATAAACCGTATCACAAAATTTTAAAAAATCACAGAGACGCGCCGTTGTCACACCGATAAACCCAACGCCATAACGCTACTAGACGTGCTGGCTGAATCGTGTGGTAATTCCGTGTAGTGTACGGAAATTTATGTTCACTATACGGAGGCGGCGAATATATCCGTGATCTTCATCCAGTCGACACAACTCATTGTAAAATAGAAGATCGGTTTTCTATGATCGAAGGGCTAATAGATAACCATACATTGGCATTTTTATTACTGGATCAAATCCACAACAATGGAATATAATTTCCGAAAGATATATATGTGGAAAGAGAGCATAGCTCGGATATGTGTTCCTAGACTAAGGCTGAGGAAATTGGTCTTTCGAGACCATTAGCAGTCGAGTGAGTTGGATAGATCCTCCACCTATGTTCAGCGAGTATCACATTGTCGTCAAAGGTGGATGTGCTATCATGGGATGAAAGCATTAATAAAGGAAATTTTCGGTTAAAGAGGTATACTCCCACATTTCCGAGGGTAAAAGTTCTAATATAAATCCGATATAAGACATTTTGAACTGGTAATTTCAATTTCTATTCACTTCACAGTTAAAATAAGGAAAACAATTTTATCAAGATACGAACTCCTCAATTATCAAAATATATGCTTCGTAAAGTATTTCTCGGAAAATTGACCTCCGCTATGCTATGAAAACAACACGTCTCGGCAGAAAATTGAGCTCCACTACGCCATCGAAGCAACACGTCTTGGCAGAAAATTCCGCTACGCCATGAAAGCAACACGTCTTGGCAGAAAATTCTTTTGCAAAAATATATGTAACCGGGTACTGGGCTTTATTTCAGTTTGACGGCCACCTCTGAGCGTACGAACTTCTGTCCGGGGAACAGCTGACGGAGACCGTGGACTCCTGTTCGTTAACCCTCCAGATATTGCCGCTGCCCGATCAGATATCCACGAAGAGGAGGAATGGACGGGCCGTCAACTGATATGAGGTCGTCGGCGTCCATCAGACTATTGATACTCTTCGAAACTTGGAATGAATAATAAAAATTTGTATGTCTGAATTTTAATAATATTAAGTCCGTGTACAGAAATATGTGCCACGTTCCTTCACATTCCGCGATAGCAGAGGACTCAAATGGTTTCTTTTCTGTTCAAAAGTTCTTTCACAAGAAAACTGAATATTCACGCGTCCTAATTCTGGGCGTAGCTATCGTCGGGTTGTCATTCTTCCATCTCTGGCCGCCTTCTGTGGCTTCAGTATATCATGGAATATAATGTTTCTTCCTTAAATGGTGTTTGATTTTGCCTTTTTAATGCTTTCCAGCGTTTCAATTTCATTTTATGATGTTTTTTTTTTATTTTTAGATACTGCTAAATCTCTACAGCAATTGCAGTTTAAGCTGGAATTTACAGAAAAATAAACCCATCAAAGCCCCCTTCTTCGTTTACAAATAATTAGGGCCACATGCGACTTACTGCAGCGAATCAGTTGATGTTAACTATCGAAAGGCCGTGACAATAGGAAGAAAATACTATGAAAGCGCTTGGAAATAAGGATTTGCCGCTAAATAACATAAATTCTCCAAAGAATGACTAAATCTGTGATGGACTGAATACGATTGTTTTCACAGGTATGTTTATACGAAATTCTAGCTGTGCAGGGCCTGTAAGGTCCCAAAGGGTTTGAACGCAGCTCTGATACCATGTGTAAAAACCATGAACCAGAATTTAAAACTGAAATACAGACAGCGTAAGAATTCAAATTGTACTAACCTCAACTGCGGCTGATGATTCTGCTGCTGAACTGGTACTTCTTCAATCAAATTTCGAGATGGCCAATACCTCCCGACCTGACAGAGCAACCTGGTTGCTCGGTCCAGAGACGCTCTCCACAGAGGCTCTCTGTCCCTCCGTGCCCAAAACTCAGATCACTAAAAGCTCTTCTGTAATATCTCTGCTTCGGTTTTCTGCTATTGAATTTTTCCTTCCTCCTGCCCCCCTTGCTTCCGGGTCAGCCCTCTGCTATTTATTTCCCTTCTCCTGGCGGTGGCCGCCCTCCCACTTGCAGCCACCGCCTCTCCGCATTCAATCCACTGCGATATTTTGCTGCCATAAATTTTCAGTAGGTAGTCTTTAATGGTTTCAGATATTATAGACGATCGATGGCCAGCCTTTATGCTGGTTATCATAGTTTTTAAATGGTCACGCTTAAATACATGTTATGTTATTTTTAATGTTCATATAGATTATGTTATAAGGTTTAATGTTTATATAAATATACTTTAATGTTTATATAAACTATGTTATAATATTTAAATGCTTATATGTATACCTTTTAACATTTCAAAATATGTTATAGTTTTTAATGATATACATACCTTTTAATTTTTATAATTTGTAAGTCTAACTATATAATATAAAGTTTTATGTATATATATATCATCTTCATATATTCTAAAGTTTAACATTTTTATTTAATGGGTCAATTAGATGGGTTGTTACAAATCCCCTTGGATCTACTATCACTGTCCGTAAAAGATCCTTTGATATTTTTACCAAGTGCACAACCCTTGCAAACGCCATCATTCTTGATCTAAAGCTCTGGAAGACTTGTAACCATCTTTCTTAATGCTGACAAAGCCTTGTAATGTGAGTGAGCAAATCTTTGATGGCATAGCTCACATAAACTGATAATATCTACTACCACACAATCTAGCATTTCCCTAAGGGAAGAAAACCTATGGGACAACTACTAGACTAAGTGACAACAATGGGACAATGGCCTACTGTCACCACAACCAAGGTCCCCTGCTCTTTACAAACTTTCACCAATGGGGGGAGTTCCAATATGATTGTGATCACCTATAATAGATATTTTATGTTTGAAGCTCCAAGGTGACGGAGATAGAACTCATTCGAAGAGAGGCTCAATAAAGGTACGAGGCTTCAAAGAAGAAAACTGCTCTCTAAGAAAAACCTTAGAAAAGAAGGCACATGACTTAGGGTTTTCAGGTTTCTCGATGGTGGTAGGTATTCACAAGGTCAAGGCTCGAGAGAATAAAGGGCTTCTTATGATTTATTCGAATGAATACTAAGCTCATACAACCCTCAAAGAAGTCCCCAAGGTGAGAGAAAGACCTAATTTTTCCCTCTTGTAGTAGCACCTAGGGCAAGAGATTTTATGGATGAAACTCGAGCGGGTGCCCACCAAACTTGGAGAATAGGTAGCCTAGACCCTGAGCTTGATGTTTGGACCCTCAGATTCTCGAAAAATCACCTCCCTAAAATTTCGCTGCAAGCCCTACATTTCTGCCCTAACTTTAGGGGACTGAAATTTAGGAGGAGAAAATATGGAGAAAGGGGAGTTTGATCACCAAAATCCTTGGACTAGTGCCTAGTCCTTTGGGCAATGGAGTCTTGAGATGCTTAAGATAAGATAAAACATCTTCGAAGGAGGCTCAAAATCGATGCCCTAAGTACCACTTTCAAACAATTACCCTCTTCAAGATATAATGGAGTCTCATGAAGAATCAAAGACATTCATTCACTAGGAACATTCATTACATGCCTTGCATTAGATAACATATGCAATACTGTACTAGAAAAGCTTTCTAAATTTAATTTTCAATAATTAGGGCACAAATTCGCATATTCTAGAGCAGCAAGAAAAATTTCGTCAACAAGAAGCACTTACCAAGAGACATGCAATATATCCATCCATCATTCAAGAAGAATCTCCAAAGAAGAAAAGTGGATCATCTTCCACACATCAAAATGCATCAAAAGAGTCTCCAATAGCTCCAAAGAAAAAGTGTTTGTTCTTTACAAGAGAACTAATCCAAGTGTGATGATGATCAAATAAAAATGAAGGTGAGTTTTATTTATATGTATCTCACCAAGTTGAATTATTAGCCTAGGGTCTCCCTAACACTATAAAAATGTGCAAAATACAAGCCTTGGTCATAAGCTGACCAAGAAGCTTTCATAAATTATGAAGTAGCCATCCAAATGCTAGTCAAATTGATGACGTCGTGTTGATGTAGGGCTATTCGAGGGCCACATTGAGTCCTCTTTGCGCCAAAATGTGAGAGGGCTCTATAAATCTTGAACAAGGGGAGGGCCCCTTGGTCTCTGTGCAAGTCATCATGTGGGGCCCCAAATTGGGTTTGGGGCACAAGAATTGGTCTCATGGATCTCTTGATGATAGAAAAGCATGTGTTGCTTGATTGATGAGGGCTTTGACAATGGTGCTTGCCCTCCCATGTCTCAATGGTGAGACAACCCTCCTCTGGGCCTTGGATCAATTGCCATAATATGCTAAGCCATTCAGCGCACACTGGTCCCAGTGCATCATCTCGTGAATAATGTGGGGCAACGAACAGACTGTTGAGGGTGTTAAAGGTGCCCATGGCATGAAATGATGCTCTAATGCATGATGGAGTCCCATGGCTCTCAACACTTCCCCTGGGGGGGTTTAATATGATCCTTTGGTGGGATTGGACCCCAATTAAGTTGCCCAGACCATGATGAAACCACCTTCCAATTACATATAAGATCTAATGCACTTCCTCACCATCAGGTACAGCAATTCATTAGTGCATCTAAGTGAATCAAGCTTGTTAACCAAGGTCACATTGAGACTTCATAGTGGGATTCCCTTCCAAATTTGGGGCTTCAAGCTCGTAATAATGTTACCTCCCTAGGTAGGAGTGGCTAATGAATAATCATATTAGGTGTTCCCAACCACTAAGGGGAAAGATATGCCCCCAGTACATCCTTCAGTTGATAGGTGTCATGTGAATGATGATATATGGATGGGGACACGAAGATCTCAAGGCCAAATGCCATGGGTTCAAGGATGGTAATGATGAGGGATGTATTTGGGTGTATAGGTGTAGGAGGGAGAAGTCATGGATACATGAGTTCATCTCCCACCAAGTGTTGGGACATGGATGGGTTCCTTAGTGATGTGGGGAAAATCATGGGGCCCTAGGAACCAGGGTGATGGCCATAATGATAAGGGGTAGAGCTCATGTTTGGCCTTTCCCCACATGCTATTTTAATGTCTCAACCATCTTTTGCATTTTATAATATTTTTTTTTTGTTTCTTGATTGCGGGCATGATATGCTTTTAACATTCAATTAGTTGCATCAACCTTCAAGGCAACATTTCCAAGCCCGATCCAAACATGTGGACAAAGGGAGGGGGTGCACCATTGCCTTGTGGACCCAGTGGTCATGTGGACCCTTAGAAGGAAGAGGATGAAATATGGCTTGTAATGTGTGGAGGGGAGTGAAAAATGTGGAACAAGAAAACAAGACTGCGCTACCAAAATCAGGGTTTCCCAAGTAGTGCCCTTCCTAAAGCTACAGTATAGGGGAGATCCCACAGGACTAGGATTGAGGATTAACCCCCATTTAAGGTGAGGGAATAAAACTACAGTCAGAACCCTTCTTTCTTGCAAGTCACCTAATAATCCATGCCCAAGATGCCCAAGGAAAACAAGCATAAGCACCCGATTGCAAAATGAAAACATACCTTTAGGATTGGATTTCCCACCTTCAAACATATGCTCTTAACAAATGGGTGAGGGGACATATGACTAGTTCAGGGAGTGGAGATCAAATGGTACAACACATTGGCTACATCGGTGGTTGTCAAGGGTTGTTGGCTGCCAGCTAAAGAGATGTCTAGGAGAAAAATTCTCTTATGGGGTCACCCAGTTTTGTTGGGTAACACTATCATTGACCAATACTTGGGCTGGTCATCCTATTAGTCTATATAGTCCTCCCTCTAAAACAACAATCATTTTTGCAGATTCTATGCTTGAGTTCTTAGGCCATATAAGAACTTGCCCATCCAAGAATGCAACTTTATACCTTCCTTCAATATATAATAATGGCCTCATAGCAATGGGATAGAGCTCAATCCTTACTTTGGCTTTTGACTTATCATTCATATGCCTTCATTTTCTTTTACATTTTGAAATTTCTATCTTGCTCTTTCCTTTTTTTAAAATAACTCTACATCAACCTTGAATATTCAAGCTCCTTCTTCTCATGGAGTTATGAATCATGTGTTGAAATATGTAACTAGGTTCGGACTTCATAATATTTTATGTACTATTGATTCTATGTATTTGATGTAAGAGAAAAAAGAAAATTATTATTGTTATTTTTATGGCATGGGTTTCATGCTCAAGGTCAATTTATTTATAGGTCAAAGCACCCATTGTGTGCTTCTAGGATTTGTCATGAAGTTAAAGAGTCAAAAGAGTTATTGTAATATGTAATAGACCCTATTGGGCATTTTGTATCATGTAAAAGGAATATATTTAGAGTCAAAAAGTGTCATAGTCTCCCTCCAAGATCAAGTCAGCCTACAAGAAGACAATTCGGCCCACAGAGATGAACTTGGCCTCATTAGGGCTATTCGAGCCTCCCTATAAGCCTATATATAAGAGGCATTCGACCTCATTGAAGGTAGCATCCAATCAAGTTCGATCTCAAGAAGAAAAGCAAGAGAAGGAGTGAAGAACAAGAGAAGACAAAGAGATAACAAGAAGAAACAAAATCTGAAATTTCTCAATCATTCTCTCTCACACGTGTGAAGAACTAGGGCATCACTTTGTTGCAGCAAGACCGAAATTGCAGCCATCATAAAAGGTTGAAGTTTGGGTTCAAAGGATCAAGTTTGGAAGCCAAGTTACCAAGGAAGAAGAAGAACCCTAAGCGAAGGACAAAGAAGGTCTAATTTAACTTTATCACCCACACATGCGAAAATTGCAGCTATTGCAGTAGAGGCCGAACAGTTGCAGACCTAAAGCAGTAGTCGAAATTCTAAAATAGAGGTCGAAATTTGAAGTTTGAAGTTGTTTGACTGGTGTTGACTTTGTGGGAAGGAAGCTCATCTACAAAGAAGGTTGACTTGGTCTTGGAGGGGTCTTTGTCTTGGGTCTAAAGGTCTTGGAATTCGTCATTTGAAGATTCTATAGGAAGATAAGAATTCTTGTGGGTTTTCCTCTCTAGGAGAGGTTTTGGCCCTGGCTAGCAGCTTATATCTTGTTCCCTCTTTGTTCTATTGATCTTCATGTTTTAATAGCTTTTTGATGATAAGAACACTATAATAATCAAGAGAAGAAGAAGCTAATTGAAAATTCTACAAATTAAAGTAAAGAACATCACAAGCAGTTATCAAAGTAAATAGAAATCACCCTAATCTCGCTGCCCTTGATTTCTATGTGTGACATGTAACAACCAACTCAAAAGGATGGACAACAGAGATGGGAAAGATGGAATATGTTATTTATGAATTGGGACATGGACACGTTACTCCTATCAAAGTACCCCAGTGGTAACCCTATACCCAAGAGTGGCAACTCTTGACTAGGAGATGATGATGATCACCAAGGTGAAACAAGGCAAGAGGTACAAATTCTAAGTATCATGATCCATTATCCAATTCAACTAATAGTCACTACTTTCATTCCAAATATAGATGCCATTAACACTTAATATGAAGCAATGAACAAATGTACCTCCTATGTGTCAACCACCAAAATCATCAAATGGGTGAAGCTAGGTGGTCTCGGAAGCATCTCTTGGAAATTGTTAGTGGAGAACCATGGGTGTCCAACATGGAACTATTGTCTATAGTCAAGATCATAGGAAAATAAATCTCCTCTAGTTACCCCGAATTGTGATGGAGTAACAAGTTCAAACTCATTACCTTTTAATAAATAATTTTTAACATGCTTTTAAGCAATGATCAAACTAAATGCTATGAAATGTGTCCTCTGACCTCCACATAATTTTCAAATGTGCCCTATGTGACTCTTTCGACCTAGACCAATTGCCAATTGTGATTTGGGGAGGGGAGATCTAGAGCACTTAATGTTGCCTATGCCCTTCATGGTTTATAGAGAATCTGGTTGGCTCTATCAATTATGTACACTTTGGTTCCTCTCATAGTGGTTTTGTTTTGTATATGTCCAAATGCATCATGTCAAGTTTTTCATCAATGAACTCACCCCCATTCCTAGTCTATTTGTTGTACTTGTTCATTTTAATAAGAGAGTTAAATAAGTTGGTAGCTAGGTTAATAAATTTTATCATAGAACAGAAACTTATTTATTAAAATTATCTAAAATTTATTATTACATAGTATTTTATATTAATGCAAACTTATATTAATTAACGAGTACAATGAATTTTGCTATTAAAGTATGTAATTTATAATTTATTTCAAAGATTATTATATTTATAATATAATATCAGGAGTTGTGTATATAGTCAAACTTAATGGAGGAGAGCATCATTTAAACCTTGTCAAAACTTGAATTTGAATCGAGCCTAATCATTGTCAAACATGAACCATGTGACATATGCTAAGGACATTAGTAGAGCAATAATATACAACACTTGTGAAGATTATGATCTCCCTTGATGAAATGTATGTGCATTAAATCAAGTGCTAACAATAATGCATCAATAAACACCACCCAAAGATAACATAATGGAAAATGAGAGAGAGCCTATTAAATTCTTTCTCCATATACATATTTTAAGAAATGGCAATGATGATATAACAGACAACTCACCCACAAGATAACTGAGTTGATCCTCCAACAATATCTAATAGATATTAACTAATCTCCAAAGGATTTTTCCTTGAATCCAGCAATTCAAAGATGAGAGAGAGTAAATAGTTTTATAGGTTTTAACTCAACTCTTCTTTAACAATAAAATAATAATTGTTTTCCTATATCCACTAATCTCTCCAACGAATATAATAAAATAACCTCTTCAACCATTGCATTACTAAAAGTAACAATGATTTGTTTAGATCTACTTTATTCTCCAAGAAGAGTCATTAATCTATGCTAGGAGAGCAATATGATAATGCTCTCGTGTAACCAACTCCATAAGACAAGTCAACAATAATAAAATAAAGGAGTTGGTTATGCAACAACGTCCACAAAGTCCTCAAAGGTAAAGCGTCCTATCAAAAGTTCATAAAAATGTGTTCCATGTGGCCTCAAGAGCTTTGACACTCCCCACCATGGGCATACATCAATAATGATCTTCCAAAATACCAAAAGCACTCTAGCAATAAATGTGGGGTGCACACAAATGTGGGATCAAAATGTGGCAATAATTTTGTAGTAGCATATTTTCAAAACACCAAAGCTACATCAATTTTTGTCAGAATTTCTATTATCGCCAAATTTTGGAAATGCCATGCTCCCTTTGCATCTAATGGCTCTATTTGGTGGAAATTTGGGCACTTTGTCAAAAGATAATTGCTCCTAAGCTAGACCTCTCTAAAAATATGCAATGAGACCCAAGATATATTGCACCCATGGGAGAAAAAATAGAGTATGATAGTAGGCCCCTCAATCACTTGCAATCCAATTCTCTCCAATATCAAAACATATGCACGATCCAATTCAACATGGCACATGTGGACCAAGTAGGTAGCACACCCCTCCAAAAATAGCATGTAGTAGTTAAAAGTGTGGTCTCCAAGGTGTAATAATCATCAAATCATGTGAAAATAATTAGATCCCCTAATGTAAGGTGTCAAACCACCAACTAGCTACTCAATCCATATGCAAAATGGTAAGAAACACCTTGGAAAAGGGGACAACCCCTCTCTAGCAATAAAAAATGATATAAATAATGAGATGTCATATATGTGTGCCATGGTAAGTGAATTCTCCATTAATAAACTCCTTAAAGGCTAATATCCATATGCTAGATCCAACTCTTAATGCAATGTCACTACTGTGAATGTAGTGTCACAACTCTCAATGCACTGTCATAATGCCAAAGGCAATGTCGCAACCTGCAATGCATTGTCACAATGCCCAAGGTAGGAGGCTCCTCAAAAAGCTACAATATATACAAATGTATCCAAGTGCTAAAATCACCAAACAAGCCAGGGCACCCCAATAGTAGATCTCCATCAAGATGACTCATGCCAACTTGCTAAGTCATCCTCAAAACACTAGGACACTCCGTCACAATCTCAAATAGGTCAAAATGTGTCAACTAGCTATTGTGAGGGATAGGATTATGTTAAAATTGGTAGCTAGGGCCAAACTCCATGTGGGTCATCTTATTTGTGGCAGCTGATATTTTTCTTGGATCCCTCTCATCGAGAGGTGTAGGATTGATCTAAAGATCATCCAATTCCGATAAGTATTCATGGAGTTATGAAATTATTTGTGTTATAAGACAATTCATCAAGGTTGGCCTGCAACCAAATAAACCCCACATGTGCTCAACCTTTTAGTATAAAAGGAGATGACTTGAGAGTCATTTCTCACACACTTCTATCTTGATTTCTCTCCACTGGTCTTGGGTTTTAGTGGAAGAGAAATCTAGGAGTGGAAGCCCTAGGCGTTGGAGGCAAAGAGGTTGCCCTAGACACAAATGGAAGGCAGTGCTAGATGCAAATGGAAGGCAGCCCTAGACGCAGATAGAAGGCAACCCTAATGCAAATGGAAGGCAGCCCTAGACGCAGATAGAAGGAAACCCTAACGCAGATAGAAGGCAGCCCTAACGATATCCTAAGGCAACCCTAACGCAGTCTTAGAAGGCAGCCCTAGACGCGGATGGAAGGCAACACTAACACTATCCTAAGGTAGCCCTAACCTACGTTATCTTAAGGGTAACCTAGCCGTAGTCAAGAAAAGGATATATATTGCCCTAATAGGTCTAGCCGCAGCAAAGTCATGGGTCTTTTGGAGAATTGAGTTGCTGTTAGGAGGGCTTAGGAGCTGGGCTAGAAGGCATCAATACAAGGCCTACTTCAGCGATGGAGAAGGGACGTTAAGCTCACCCTTGTGACTACTTGAAGAGGTAACAAGGTTCGTGTGAAAGCTGCAGGCCTGTAAGTATTGTTTTGATGGTCAAAACAACCCTCTACATGGAGCTGTAGGTGTCTCCTCAACTAGCAAGGTCACCTACCATGTAAAGAAAGGGAGGCCACATAATTTAAGGTGAGTTATGGGCTGATCATTGGACTGTTCTAGATTACAGGAGGGTGCCCTAACTAGTGATCAAATTTTGTCCATGAACAACAATACAGAGGTGTTGGATATTGCCACATAGGAGTTTCCGTGTCACTAACAAATAGGACAATGAGGCAACAACATGTTGGGACGACAACTTTGATGGGACAACCCAATGACATAGGACAACAATGATAATTGTGCAACAGTGGCACAAGTGGGACAGGAGTTATGACAAGGCAGAAAAGTGGGACAACAACTATTACATGATAGCAGCAAGCATGGTGCAACATGGTAAGCATGGAAAGCATGGAAAACATGACAAGCATGGTAAGCATGGACAACATGGATAGTAGTGGCAAGCATGGTGCTGCTAGCACATGAGACATGCTGTAGGACAACATGGTTCAACAATGACACATGGGACAACAGTGCAGCGTAAGGTGCAACAATATGATGTGTACAACATGGTCACGAGGTCCAACATTGTGATGATGGGTGCTGCATGGTGCAGCATGGTGAGATGCAGCATGATGATGAGATGCAGCACAATGATAGGTGAAGGAGTCACCTTGGAGAATCAGTTGAAGCAACATGTTTTCAACTGATCTCATGTAGATGATCTATGCTTTTATCTAGATAAGTCAAAGTGTTGATTTTTGTTGTAAATGTACTATCTCTCTCTCTCTCTCTCTGTGCTGAACGGTTGAAGAACATCTAAGAATAGTTGATTAAGGGTTTCCCCACATTGGGGTTTGTCCCTGGCTAGCGCCACATCTTGTGTCCTCTTGTCTTGGCTTATCTTCTGCGATTTGTGTTTATGTTATATTTGCAGTTTATTTTAATGTTGATGTGATTTCTAATCTGGAAAAGTTATTGAGCTAATTGTGAAAACTGATATAAATTGCTCTAAGCATAGAACATACCTAAAATTAACATGTTATCAGAGCTGAGGTGAAGACAAAGCCCAAGCAAGAGTGAAAGTGAAATCACTGAAGACAATTGGGAAAGGACAAAAGAATCAATGGATTCCTCATCCCTCTTCTAATTCACCAAGGATGGAGTCAAAGCTGAGAATATTATCAAAATGGCAAAGCGGAAGCTTCTGATGGCCTACCTAAAGATCACTTCAATGGGAAGTCTGGATCTAAAGGTGGAAGGAAAGGCAGATGCCTTGTTTATAATAAGTTCGGCCATTATGCGAAGGAGTGTTCAAATGGCAGGGACACATCACTTGATGATGATAACAATCATTCCAGGGACATCTTCGATGATCAAAGGAATGATAGGTAATGCAGATCATCAAGGATACGGCTGACTCTTCAAAGAAAGCAAGGAACCCCAGGTATGAAGAATCAAATGTTGTTTATGATAAGATAAAGAAGAGGTATCTTGTATTGGCCCTCTCCTTTAGATTCTGTGGGAATCTAGCTTAATAAATAGTCTAGGAGGGGAGCTTTGACTAGCCTCCGCCTACATATCCATTCATGCATATGATCAGAGATGCGGGTGGCAGTGTTCTAACGTAATGAAGTGAGGAGTTCTGTCCCAGTTTCATAGCGGATGGGTAGCTGGAAGTGCTTTAAGAATTCCATCGCTAAAGCACCAAAGGTATTGACTGACGCGCATGGTAACTCGATGTACCCCTTGGCTGCATTGTCGGTAAGGGTGCAGGGAAAGAGTTGTATCCAGATACTATCATCCACCATGGAGTTAGAAACACACCATAAATGATAGGTGGTGATGTGTGTACCCGGATCCTCTCCTTGTTTCCCTTCGAACTTCGGGATGTCTATCGGGATTTTATGCGGGATTGGCGGCCAAAGTAAGTTGTGATAGATGAGATCATTTGTGAGTTTGTACAAGTCGGGGATATCAAGCATTGCCAAGAAAGGCAAGGTGTTTGATGCCCCCAAATCAGACCAAGGCGATGAAATATGACTTGAGGATCCTTGCGGTCCTCCCATTGTGTTGTTTCGAATATTATACACAGGTTGCGTGGTATAGTAAGTGCCTTGGGGTATAGTCGTGTACTGTGGGTTTCCATAGGGGTTGTTAGGCTGGGGGTTGGAAGTGCCCCCTTGACTCATTTGAGGTTGTGAGTAGGGTGCCCATATGGATTGATTATATAGAAGGGTGCTCTCTCTAATTTGGTAGAGATGGAAACAATTGTGGGATTATACTTGGAGCTGATGCCACCTATCCCGGAAAGTGTGTAGGGAATGTTACCCCTCAATTGAATGAGGGTAACTCGATTCATTTACAAGAATCTCTTTATGTACCTTATCGCAAGAAGAACTTGGTGTCCATTTCGGCCATGGAAGTCAAAGGTTTCAGGGTGGCATTCATCGATGGAAAAGTACGTGTTTGAAAATAGAATTTTCAAAGATGCTTTTACGCATGGGTTTAGGGTTGGCAATTTGTATCAAGTTACAGGAAGTCCATTGGGGACCATGTCAATTGACACATCTCATTTGTAGCACCGGAGGTCTACTTATTATGGGGCCCTACCCGATGTGAGTCAAATGGTGACAGGAATCCCTGAATTCAAGAAGAGCATGAAGGTACATGTCTGAGATGTACCAAAGGAAAATCTTACAAGGGGATCATTCCCCTCATGTAGCAGGTCCACAGGTTTGGATCAACCCGAGGGGTTTGAGATTCATGATCGAGAATCTCATGTGTGCAGGTGGAAGAAAGCCCTCCATGGCTTCAAGCAAAACACCCTGGGCTTAGTATGAGAGGATTGGTAGTTGTTTGATGGAGTTGAGATTCACTAGGAGTGAAGCTGATCCAAACCATTGCTCGAAGGTTGTGGATGATAGACCTCTCATATCGGCACCTTCTGAGGACAACCTATTTTTGACAGGTGCAAACCCTCTCATTTGCAGAATTAAGAGGGAGTCGGATTCCGAATGTGAAATGGTAAACTGCAAGTTTGTGACTACCTCGAGGATCTTAACTTTCAGAAGTTATATGGTAGTGATGCGGGACCAGATTTAGGAAATACCTCTGAGTTTCATAAACTCATTCGCGTTAATGTTCTTGGTGAACTTCTGTCAGGACATATGATTTGCAGTTAGTATTATGAGCTCATATATGGTTGAACCTCACTAGATTGGTGACAAGAATTTTCCGAGATATCTTCAAGGCACAATCTCTCATGGATTGAGATAAACTACTGGAAATATGGCGTTGCATGATTATTCGAATACTGATTGGTCAGGTAGTGTGGAGGATTGCAAGAGCACTTCCGAGTGCTAGTTCTCTTTGGGTTTTGTTCAATATCCTGGACGAGCAAGAAGCAGAAATTGGTTGCTATAAGCACCGTTGAGACCGAATACATAGCTATGAGTATGACCTCGTGTGAAGCTGCCTAGTTGCGGGAGCTCTTCAGTGAGCTGTTTGTACACATGATGGATACCATCGTGATCTTCTGTGTCAACCAGGGGGGGATTTGATTGTTGAGGAATCCTGTATTCTATGATTGCTCCAGCATATAGACATCAGATACTACCTTATCTGGGATATGGTACATGGATGAGCGATGAGGCTCTATCGCATTGAGACTAATGTATAGCTTGCAGACATTCTGTCGAAGCCCCGGGGAAAGTCAAATTTGTGACTTTCACAAACGACTTGGAATCATTGAGAGACCCTCTTATGAGGGTCTTGCATGATGCGGGCATTGAGCTCTGGGAGCTCCAGGGGCCTTGGGTACTGCTTGGAGTAAGAAGCAACCATAGGGCAACTCACCCTCCCCTAATGGTGCGTTGTGTATTGGGTGAATGGTTTAGCCTTTCCCTGTGATACCCCGTGGTGACTTAGGGACAGGATGAGTGGTTCTCCTATCGATGCATCCTACCCATGTAGTCTAGGACTCATGGGAAGTACCTCTCATCTAACCAATGAGCAGGGAAATGGGGTTAGGGACCATAGTAGTACTATTGATGGACGCGTCATTGTATCTACCATACTCCCTATGCTAGGATGACCTCCATTGATCTGGGATCAGTATGAGTCATTTGAGACACTCTCTTGTGATCAATAAAACTGACTTCGGGTCAGTAGAGAGTGGTATGAGACATTCTTGATCAATTCTTCTTCTTCATGGTTTAGCAGAGCAGTGCAGGGCACTGATGGCAAAGATAATACAGTTAGACATATGGATCAGCAAATGGAGTTCTCCCTAGTTGAGAGGGAGTGTTAAAATTGGAAACTAGGGCCAGACTCCATGTGGGTCATCTTATTTATGGAAGTTGATATTTTTCTTGGATCCCTCTCATCGAGAGGTATAGGGTTGATCTAAA
>APFE031336820.1:106368-128233 GCA_000404065.3 Pinus taeda | reverse complement strand
GCATATAGCACCACCGCTTCCAAGTTTGTACGAACTACCGGGTTGATAAAATTAAGAGACAGGAAGCCCCAGGAGTTGTAGCATTATTGCTACAATACTGGGGCTCACCAGTTCCTTTGCCTTTTTTACCACGCGTGATTCACTAAAGTTCCCTTTCTTCAACCCAATTTCTTGCATTGCATCTGGAAGAAATTGAAGAGCATTAATTCTTTGCTGAATAAAATTGCACTGTATTGGATCTTTTTCAAGGGCAATGCAATTTCTTCCTTTTCAAGGCAACATGCTAGTGTTGTACCTAATTATCAAGCACAAAAGAAATAATGAAGTAAATTAATACAATGCTATATAAATTAAGAAAGAACATATTGAAATTCAATTCCATATAATAAAACTTACTTGAGCCAGAAAATAAATCCAGAACCCAATCTCCTTCATTTGAACATATGTCTATAAGATAGTTAATCAATAACGGTGGTTTTTGATAAATGTTAACTATCTCTCCTATTGCTTCTTTGTCTTCAAATGTTAGTTTTCTCACAACAAAATCATAAGTCAGTACTTGGCTATGACTCTTTCCATCTACCCGATTAAAAATCATAGACATATAGCTATCATTGTTTGCCCAATTATCAATATGGATGAACTCACAATCATTTATAAATAGTTGATCTTCACGGTTAAGAAGATTTGACTTTTGCCTCTAACATGAAATAGTAAAAATTTAATTAACTTGTACATAAATGAATTTTTTTAACATTAATCAAATATACATTTTAAACGTCTTACCATGTAAGTTGCATCCTTGAATTTGTTTTCCCCTTGAAGCTTGACAATAACAATAACCCTGACGGCCCAACGGCCCGTGGGGGTGGCGAGGCGATTCGCAGAATTGCCTCGCCACCCTCATGGGTCATTGGGCCACCGGGGTCGAGCGGCTGCTGTCCCGAAATCACCCCACCACCCCTGCGGGCCATTGGCCGGGTGGGTGGGGCGGAGGCTGTTCGAAGCCCTCCACCCCACCCCAGCGGCCCAATGCCTAGCGAGGGTGGCGAGGTTATTCCCGGAATCATCCCACCACCCCCGCAAGCCATTGGGCCGGGTGGGTGGGACGGAGGCTGTCCGTAGCCCTCCGCCCCACCCCGGTGACCCAACAACCCGTGGGGGTGGTGGGGTGATTCTGGGAATCGCCCCGCCATCCCCGCGGCCCATTAGGCCACCGGGGTCGGGCAGAGTGCTGCGGACAACCCTTCGGCCCACCTCGGAGGCCCAACGGCCCGCAGGGGTCGCAGGACGATTCCCGGAATCACCCCGCCAGTGGGCCCCTGGGTGGGGAAGAGGGCTATCCACAGCCCTCCGCCCCACCCTGATGGCCCAATGGCCCGCAGGGGTCGCAGGGTGATTCCCAGAATCACCCCACCACCCCCGCAGGCCATTGGGCCATCGGGGTGGGGTGGAGGGTTGCGGACAACCCTCTGCCCCACCCAGGGGCCCAATGACTCGCGAGGGTGGTGGGGTGATTACCAGAATCACCCCGCCACTCCCGCAGGAGATTGAGCTACTAGGGTGGGGCAGAGGCTATCCACAACCCTCCGCTCCACCCGGCCTAACGACCTGTGGGGGTGGCGAGGTGATTCCGGGGTAATAGAATTTTAATGTATTTCAGATCCCATTATTTTATCTTTATGGTCATTACTAAAACATGTTGAATTTATACTTAGGAAAGAAAAATGTTATTCTACCAAAAACATTAGTGTTTTTTTCCTCATAAACATCAGTTTTTTGCACATAAAAATTCCGTTATTCTAGCATTTTTTAAAAATGTTGAAAATTGACCCTGAAAAAAACCATCGTTCCAGTATCAACACTTTTCATTTTCAAGGTGTTTTTTGCATGAAAATTTTGTTTTCACTGCCATTTTTAAAACATGTTCAAAATTGACCCTAAAAAAGAACCATCGTTCCAGTATACACACTTCTCATTTTTAGCACTGTTTTTGATGTTTTTCCGTGGTTTTTTTGCCAGAGTTCCTGTTTCAAAGTTTATATTCTTATTTGTACAAATTTTGTCACCTGATAGGTACTCCAATAAGAAATTGAGCACAACAACAACACTTGCATATTCAACGTGTACGATTAGAAAACTTTACATGAGTTCTTCCTATTATCACTTTTTAGTTCTTTTGATGCATGTGAAAGAACTGTTTAGGTTGACCCTAAGTAATCACCAGTAGAATTACTGAATTTACACCATATTCAAATACTAAACACTATTAATGGTAAAATAATTGACTCTTTTATTATTCAAGACATCCATTGTATCCATATACTGTTCATAAACATCAAAATTTTAATAATGGGAGTGAAAAAATATCTTGCATAAAGAAATAATTAGATCATACTAACAAGATAAGAAACTTCCAATTATTAAGGACACCATTGTGCAGAGATGCAGATAATAGGCATTTAACACATGCCTCAATCTTGACAAAATATAAAAATTTGAATGGTTGGTTTCTTGTAAATGTACTCCACAACATACTATAATGTGATATGTGTATGCACATATTTTCTCAAGCTCCACATAGGAGAAGGATTGACGACTAAGGAAGCTCCACACAAATTGATGGTGAGCAGTTTTAGTTTGATTTGATGTGAAACTTCACACAATACATACATTTCTATAACAGGTTGATTTGGATTTGTATATCTAAAATTACAGAGAGTGCGAGGCTACAATGGATTGATAGGATCCAGACACCGCTACAAACATTTTGGGACCAACTTGACTAGGGCCCCCTCCATGTGCACGAAGAGATCAGAGTAACACCAATATCTATGCTTCTTCCCTTTGGTGTTTGTCAAATAATATGTGGACCACAATAAGGGCACTAATGACATATTTTCTACAAATGATAAAGAGGTTTAGTTCCGACCCTTAAATCATGAATTCCATAAAATTAATCCAATTAAAATTTGTTGGAAAAAGCTAACATACATGGCCAATCTAAAGCTGTTGAATTCTTTCAATTTTAGATTTGGGGAATATTTTAGAATCTTAACAACACCATCAAGATCAAACAATTACTTATACAAATTGTAAATTCCTGGAACATCCTGAAGCCATATCCTCTGACCTAAAATCCATGAAGCCCCTAAGTCTTAACCCCTTATCCTATTAAATTGTGATCATTAACCCCTAACACCCACTAGTGCATATGGGTGGAAAATCCAACGTCGTACTCTAGTAGGTTAGTCATAGTGTTGGATTTTAATTGCAAATATTTTTGTATTTAAAAAAAGAAACCCGAAATTTGTCAGATATCCAACAAACACAATTATCTTCGAATATTCTACAATAAGTTATTCAGATATTTGACGATAATTTTGTTGGTCAAATATGCGACGACAATTGAATGTTCGTCAAATATTTGACATTTGACTAGCTCAATTTTCTATCTATTGGAATATTGATGATTGATAAAGTCAATATTTTTCCAGTTGGGCAACATCTCGCTGGTCAACATCCATCGAAAGTTCAATAGAATGGCTATTTTTTGTCATAATACAAAAATATTTTTTTTTCTAATTGCATTACAAATAGTTAAACACTATTGAGGTTTATTTTTTAAGATAATCTTATAGTTGACCCATACACAAAAGCTAAGGTCACTCTGTGATTAAAAATAATGTTGATTTTGGTTAAGGTTTTATATAATTAAGAAACTTGGTCAAAACCATAAAGGTGGTTGTCCACATTGGTGAAACAATTTTCCTTTCATCACTAATTTTCACCACCCTTATAATTCATATACACATCCTAATGAAGTAATCAAAACCTAGATTAGAGCCCTTGAAATTAGTTTGTTCTAAGTCTTAAGAAAACCATAAGGCATCAATACTAAATTCCAAGAATAGGGTGATGATGATGATAAATATTATGGTGGTTACAATGACAATGATGATGATAACAACGATTATTATGATGATGATGATGATGCTAATGACCTTGGCCAATCTTCTCCCTTTTTAAATGTCATCATTGTCATAATCATAATCATTATCTTTAACATCATCATCCAAGTCATCATCATATGATGATCATTATCATCATTTTCATTGAATTTTGAGGATTTCCCATCATAGATTGCAAGTTGGATGTCATAGGACATGTTACCCCACTTTCTATATGATTTTTTAGAGGATATTTTTAATTTTTAATTTCATCTCAACCCCTGTGATTCTTTTCACATCGATCATTTCCCAACTGAGATATATGGATCTATATGTAATTCATGGATGTATCATTGGTTTGATGGCAAGTTTCTTTGTCCGTCTAGGACGCTAGGTGTAGGAAGAGGTTGTTTTAGCTACCACATTTAGCCTGATATGTATGATCCATGTGTATATTATATCTCCGATGTGTATTATTCTTACTGTGATCACTTAAGAATTCTATTCTAACTCTTGATGCTTTGGCTATAAGCTCTAAGCTTAGTTTATCCATGATGTTACTTGGGAGTGACTCTTCATTAATGACATAACATAGTACCATCCCTAATTCAAGAAGATCATAATGATATACTTGTTTTTTTGTGTGATTAGGCTAAGCCTAAGCCAGGGCTAGCCCTTTTATTGGATAGAGGAAGACTGATATACCCACAATAGGATGTTATTCACCATGATTGTGTGAGGCTTAGTAGAGTTTGGATTCCCCTTGGGATAGTTAATTCCCCCAAGGTGGCTTCCATCCTAAACCCCTCCCCATGAGGTTTGAAACTGTGACCTAGGGGGATAAAACCCCATGCAAACCAAGTAGTCTACATCTCATGGGTCATAATGATATACTTATTAAAATAGAAGTAACCAAATACCCAACAATATTGACAATAACAAATTAAACAATTCCCTTAAGTCATTTTAAAATTATTGTTATATATAATCAATGAACAATATTTAATAACTATTAACTACTTATACAAATTGTTTTTAGAAATTCATTAATACTTATGATTAAATTTATCTATTTTAAGTTTTTATGTTACTAAATATATAAATAGATTCAAAACTTAAAAAAACAAAAAAAAATCAAAATATTAAGTATATATAAATTTAATAACTCAACTGTAAAACATTAATAAAATAACATATTCTTTTTTTCATTATAGATGTATTCTACATACACAACAAATTGAGAGTAAGTAAAGAAGAGAAGAAGTAGACATAAGATGTATATTTTAATTAGGTTTTAAGGGCTAAGGGGTTTAAGGTTTAGGGGTATAGGGTGTAAGGGGTTAACAATTTAAAGTTTAGCGGCTTAAGGGATAATAAGACTAGTCTAGGGCTCAATGGTTAAGGCGTTAGGGGTTAATAGGTTAGGTATAAAGGTAGGTTTATGGGGTTTAGGGCCTAGGGGATTTAGAGGCTTCTTAAGATGATGCAACCATAACATGGAAAGAGATAATATTTCAAGCATACTACCATTGTATGGATTTTCCATTTGAAATAATAGTTTCATTGAATTCTATGAGCTGCTAGGATTTACTTAGGATTTACATCCATTTGAGCTTCAACATAAGTAAGATGAGTCATCCTAATAAACAATTTATCCTCCTCGATATTTTCCATGCCATTGGTAATGTGTATGCTAGTGTATATACTTCCTTTTAACCTTTGCATTAAACGATGAAGTGGAAGGGAGTTATGCCTTTGGGAGATGAATCCCTTATCAATGATGATGAAGTCTTATATTGAACTCAAGCTTACTACAAGCATTCAATAGTAAGCCAATGAAAAAGATCTTAGATTATGAACCAAGATATACCTTCAGGTTTACTTCCATTTATGCCATTTTAGTTTGAATTTATAACTTACTAAACCTTAATGAAAAAAATTCAGTGCATGGTATTTTCTCATTAAATACAATTAATAAATTAGGTTTCCCATTTTTAAGGATTTCCATGTTAACCCAATTATAGGTGGCACATATCAAACTTGCACCTACTAAGTATGGCTTGTTATCTATGATAGCTCCCCTTGTCTAGATATTGGGTTATGATGATTCCAAGTAGATAAATTTCTCTATGTAGGCTTTAGATATGTAACATTATTGTGGTAAGACTAGCATACCTAGGTAGACCTCCAATATTCCCTTGGTTTTGTATTGCAATTGCAAATGATAATAACTAGAATAACCATGAGAAAATACTATACATGAGGAGTAGTATACAAATTTAAGGCACTCATAACCCTCATCATAGCCACAGTACTAGATACTCTTCACAAAATATGTTTGGTATCTCCTTCCAATAGTAATTCTTAACTAAAAGGATCCATCAAATGATATCTTAATTTCACGTTTTTCTTCTCAATTAATCTAAGTGTACAACTACCTTCAGAAGGGTGATGCTAGAAAAAGGGATCAAAATCATAGGAAATACTAGTGGCTAAATCCTTATCTTACTCGATCTTCATTGCCCATACCTAGCCAATGAGAGCACGAGAACACCTACTTCTCTAGAGGCGCCTATAATACTTTTGTGGGTTTGACTAATCACCCTTTGGCTAGTGTGTACACACTAGCCTAGATTTTAAAGTGATGTCCTTACAATCATAATCCACCAAACCAGTTTCTCTTAAAAATATTGAAAGATAGATTTCCCTTTTATGGCCAAGTTCCACCAAAATGATTCTTCCTACCTATGTAGTACCTCCATTTATTTCATGATAATACTACCCTACAAGACACAAAATTTCTATCATATCCATGAGGTCAACAACAATTTTTGGTTTAAAATATAGCTAAGTTGGAAAAAACTTAGCTATAGAGCCTATGTTATTTTTCAACCCCTAATGTTTATAGACAAAAAGATATCGATATTCTAAAGCATGTGGAAGCCAAGCTATCATCTTTCCCAAATTGACTCCCTACATCATGAAAGATCTCTAAAATTTATTTATCTTTACAAAACCAAACATTTCATTGAAATTAATTATTACCGTAACATTACTACATTGATACACTTTTTAACTACACAAAAGTTATTTTGATTTCACCATAAATCACATTTTTGATATCAATCAATCAAAATCCCCTCAAATAATGTTTGGTGACATAAAGAACCAACCGGTTTTTTTTAAGATTAATAAAACCCTATTAACCAAAATAAAAGACTTACACATTTCATTTAAATTTCATTCCACTGAAAAACACATGCATTTCATTTAAGGTTTCATAGGATTTTTTTCTTTCAAAAATCAAAATTGTTTTTTCCCTCATTTATTTCCCTCCAGTTGCACGGTTTATCCGGTAAGGAGGAGAAGGGCCGGCGTAGCCATGCGATCGCAGGTATGTTGAATTCATTCAATATATTTGATTCTTGGTTTCTCCAATCATAATGATTCCCTTCTGCAAAGAGTCCTTTCAATGTGAAACTTAAGTCTTTTCAGGCATTTAGGTCCTTCCATCAGCCATCTGGTTTTTCTGAAATATCTCAAAGCCTTGGGTATTTTCTGCAATCAAATGACTCCGAACTACCCAAGATTACTGAATTTGAGGCTCAGAAAGTTCGAGGAAGCAGCACGAATGGAATTCGGGTGATTTCCAATTGTGGAGAATTTGCTTGTGGTGAATTCTAGGGAGAAATTGGGAGAATGTGAAAAGAATTAGGATCTGGAGCTCAGAATTCAGGCAAACCAGGTGTCTTAATACTTTAATCAGGTAAACGATTTGGTTAATGTTTTGATTGAAATATAGTTCTTTAAGAAGTTTAGACATCTTTCAGTTGCTAAACTAAAGAAATCACCATAAATTTGGATAAGATCTTGTAGAGTTTATCTATCTCTTATTGTTTTTCCTTGGATTCATCCTTCATTTTATCAAACCCTTGCTGAGTCAAGTTTGTCTGCTCATGTAGATTCCACCCAGGCCACAGGCAAATAAAATTGAATGTTTGAGACAAAGAATGAGGATTGGTAGACCCGTTTCCAGGAGGCTAGAAAAGGTGATTAGGCATCATGCTGCCGCTGAGAGGCATGATGACGATGTTTGCCCGAATGAGAGCGAGAGACTGCAATGATGTTTCCAACGCATGCTCAATGACAGAATGGCTCACCATCTTCGATTGGGATTACCAAGTTGAACAACAAGATTCTAGAAATTGGCACGGTTGTCATGAAAGTGACTCTTAACAATGACACCTTAAGAGAAAAACAATGGAAAACCCCAGTACGCACAACCCTACGGATCCAGAGGCTACAATCCAGAAGGAGAGATATGACCATAAGAATACTCGGCAAACAGAGTGAGTTCTGAGAGGGAAATAGAGCACCCACTTTGTAGAACTCATGGATTTTTTATTGGTCCCCTTTATATTTCTTCTTTTCTTTCTACCTCAATTTGGCCCTCTTTATTTTTTTCTGACCAATATAAAATCCCCGATCTTCTCCTTGCCATGAAACAAGTTTCGATCACCTGTAGGCTGCAACAAATGTTCAGATTCAAAATTTTCGCAATGGCTTTTAAATCATTGGTAATGACTAAAGCACACTATGGTTCTATAGGTTGCAAACAATATGATTTCAGTTTTTTGTGTGTGAAAAAATGATAAGATTCTTTTAACAAAGAAATTATCTACAGACTGTGTGTGAAAAAATGATAATACACTTTTAACAGAGAAATTATCTGCAGACTACATTCGCTTCAGCTGTTGCTATTATGGCCTTGTTAATGGTGGATTCAAGTTGGGATACTCAAAGAAAGGTGTTGCTGAGAAAAAGTGATTCCAGCGCTTCACCGATATTCAATGTCATGGACTACGGTGCACATGGTAGTGGTATAAATGATGATCGGACGGTGACTATTCTTTTGATACTCGTGCAAAGTTTGATGCCATACCTTTCCCTTCGACTCACTGCAGTATTTTTATAGTGGGAATAGGTTTTTCTTTCTTCTAACCGTCGAGAAAATATACATGTTCCTTTATATATGTTTCACTATAACTAAAATGTGGGAAAATAGATTATATGTACTTCGTAATCTAATTAAATATTTTACAACTTAAATTATTAAATTATTAGTATGGTTATGATTATTATTTTTGTGGTTATTAACTTGGTGTTTATTGTTTTTTTTTGTTATTTTAGGCATTCCAAGAAGCATGGCAAGCAGCATGCATGACACTTTCTGACAAACTGTTCCAAGCACTGTTGGGAAAGAAATTTCTAGTTACGCCAGTGACATTTCTTGGTCCTTGCAAGTCTCATATTTTAGTAAATTTAAGAAAGTTGGATGTTGGGTTGTCTACCTGTGATGACAATAGATGCAGAGTATGTTGACATAGATAACTTGTAGATTACAGGAGCAATAGTTGCACCCAATCAACAATCTGCATGGAATAGCAATGAAAGTGGTATGTGGCTCCGATTTTCTGGTATATCTAAGTTGACCATAGAAGTTGGTGGTGTCATTGATGGTTAAGGCCGGCTTGGTGGTCGAAGTCCTGCAAAGTGCATGAACAATACGTAAGTGTTTCTATTTCACCTGGTCTTTTTGTCACCCACCAAACACCCCACAAAAAATGGCGACTCGAATCACTAGAAGTGTCATTCCGGAGATGAGATTGGATGCCAGATTCCATAACTCGTTGATTTGTTCATTGCATGTGTCAAACAACCAATGATTTTCTTGCGATGAATAATGTGTTGTACAAACTGACAACAACCTTATTTTAATGGATTCATGCATGAGGAGTAGCCAACCCTCCTCAGCAGTTTCAGAGAAAAGAAAGGAGTTATTACAAGAATGGCTTGAACATCTGACACCCAATAAATAATCAGACAGGAGAAAAAATTTTCCACGCAGGTAGAAATCAATTAGACGGATCCATAATGGTCATCATTTCCAAGATTTAAAAAATAAGCTTATGTTCTATAATTGGATAATCCGCAAAATAGAATCAACACAAACAAAGCCCACTCAGTTCCAAAACTCTCAAAAGGAAGAAATTTGGAGAACATGGGTGTGGTTTAGGAGACTCTTCAGAGCTCACTTGCAACAAATTGAATGGCCATCATTCAAGTGAATAAAAGTTTGTAAAAGGGCTAGAAGGTCGCATGTGGCTCTCCACTAATCAAATTTCTAGAAAGAAGACCTTCGTCGCCCCAGATATTTCTTCTTGTTTTGCCTTGGATGAACAATGGTGTCTTCTCTTGGAGTAATTAGTCAAATCACTTCTGATGGAGTAATTGGTAATGCAGCACTTGTGCCACTGTTTGAGTTGATAACCAAAGTTTTGTCGCTAGTTAGAGACACCATTCATGCTACAAAAGATGTGATTTATGACCAACAAAGCCTCAGGGAACTTTCCAAGTATCTGGAAAATATAAGGCCCATTTTAACAGAGCTTAATAATAAGAATGTAAGGGAAACTCAAAATATTAGACAATTTCTTGGGATTTTTGAAAGGGTACTCAAGGCCGCTAATAATGTTATTGATACTTGTTCACAAAAGAGCAAGTTTTATCCTCTTCTCAATCGTAGGAATATTGTGAAACAATTGCAAGATATTACGAAAGAAATTGGACATGATCTAAGTTTGCTTCCTCTCTCTGCATTGGATGTGTCACTGGCTATTAGACAAAACTAATAATATTTGTAAGGATATGCAGAATGCTGAGTTCAAGGCAGCAATGGCAGAAGAGGAAATTGTTGATAAAATTGAATCTCAGATCAAAGAAA
This sequence comes from Pinus taeda, assembly GCA_000404065.3. Taxonomy (NCBI): domain Eukaryota; kingdom Viridiplantae; phylum Streptophyta; class Pinopsida; order Pinales; family Pinaceae; genus Pinus; species Pinus taeda. The sequence continues at coordinate 117,499 of APFE031336820.1, read as the reverse complement.
GGCATACTGATAGTGTTTACGCAAATAAATTACTTTTGCAGATTTCCAAAGTAGTGGGAGTTTCCACTGATACATCGACTTTGAAACAAGAATACGAAGAGTTTAGGAGGGATATGGAAGATACCATATTGAGAAAAGAAAATGAACCAAAGGCTTTTCAAATGGAAAAAATCATTGGATTACTTCGTTTTGTAGATGTGTCATCTTCAACCAAAGAGAGGAATAAGATATATTACAAGAAAAGGTTCTCTTTGGGAAGTCATTCTTTGCCTCCCTTACAATCCTTTTACCATCTAATTTCTTGAGAGGTAATGGAAGGTCCTGTTGAGATTTCTTCTTGTCAAATATTTGATAGAAGTTCTATTGAAATATGTTTTGCAAAGGAGCACATACTTGTCCCATGACTAATCAGGTGTTAATTAGTAAAGAGTTGAGACCAAATATCATACTCCGAAGGTCTATAGAAGAGAAAAAGGATAGAAATACAATGGTCACAATAGCTTCATTGAAACATAATCTGGTTTCTGATGAGGAGCACACTGCGTTGTATGCTCTTAATGAATTACTAAGGTTAAGCGAGGAGAAAGAAAATCACATAAAATGGATTGGAGAATAAGGTTACATTCATATTTTAGTTGGCCTTCTAGGACAGAATAAGCCATTGATTAGGAACAAAATACTAGCATTATTTTGTAGCCTCATAATTCTTCCTTGATGCAAGGTCATAAACTTATTGGTTGCATGGCTAGAAGTCCTTTATCTCACATTTTAGGTTATTTGGATCAAGTGCATGGACCCACTTGTATCATGAAAGACATGATATATCTCGTGTCCATTAGACTCCTCATAGGACTTTGGTTGGCTACTATGAAATTTTTTAGGGGTATCGTGTCTATGACCCTACCTCTTACCAAATGACTAAGCATCATGATGCTATCTTTGATAAACCCTTTCATGATGACTGCTAAGATCTATTCTATAGCTCCTTTCTAGTGAAGAGTCTCAGCATGTATCCATGGAACATGCCTCTTCTTCTCTTGTTGGGTTTGCTTTTTGATGACTCCCAACTGGTTGTAGTGAACCTTTCCACATCTCCATCTTTTGTTGGTCCACCTATACAAACTCCTCCGAGTTCATTCTTTGTAGTTATTGAATAGTCTATGGGGAGTCGAGACTAAAGGGATTACTTCATCATCTAGTCCATCCTATTCTTTGGATATTTCTTCCAGCCTCCCCTTGCTAGATGAGGTCATCATTGTTGGTACTTAATCTTGAGGTGTGCAACCTAGCGATGCTTCTCCTTCCGAAATGTAGTGATATTGTTCATGTAGATGTTCAACAGTTTGTTGATGATGGTAAGAAATGCTCTGCTACATTGTTTCCATATTTTGTTTGATGGTTTGATTCTTGGTGATCTCATGCTTCTTGTTCTAGGTTGATCATGGGGATGCATGTAACTTTCATTTTGATGTAGATAGTCTTTCTTGATGCATATTTTCTTTCCACTCAAGGTTTTATGGATTATAGTAACATCATCCTAGACACATGAATCAATATGATGTGCAAAATTATGAGGATTATGTGCTCACAAAATATGCTTTAGTGTTTTGAAACATGTCCACAGTCCCAAAGGAAAAATGACTTAGCACTTGCACAGATGCTGATATTATTGGCAGCAGTAAAGGGACCACAAATGGACATAGTCTGGAAGTTCTGAGCTCATCATTATGACTGGAAAAGATAGAAAAGGGTAAAATATGACCAAACTACTCATGTGCTACCTTTTAAAATCAAACTGGAATTTCTGATAATAAAGATGTTGTTAGGCTCATTGTTGTGATGTTCTTTGTTAGAAATTTGTTATAGACTAGCTAATGCTATTCCATTTGATATATGGAAGACAAATTCATTTCCAGCAACAAATAAGAATATACTCTATGATAGTCAATTTGAAAGGACAATGGTAAGAATTTCACATGGATCTATTCACATAGTAGCCTATATCCAAATAATTACACCAATATTCATTCTTGGGTTTGATATTATTGCATGTCCAACCAATTTGTCCAAGAACTAAACATATACATAGCTTGTCATGGAGGTTTGACATCCAAGAATATTTACACTCCATTTGTAAAACATTATTCAATTGTAGTGTTCATCATACAATATTACACTGTAGCTACACAATATTGTATTGATTGGGTCATATGATTGAACTCTGTTGCAGTTGTTTTGACAATTCGATCCCTACTATTCTTGTCGCTCATTCTCTCGTATCCTAAATAAATGCATATATGAACCAATATTTGTCTTAATATTCATTATCTATATCACAAAGTTTGTAATAGATCAACTATGGCTTCAATATGGAAAGAAACTACTCAATCTAACCCCAACAAGCCTAATTGAGAATGGTAGTTCCGATGTGCACTGCATTTTTTCAGTGTTGGGTGATCTCCATGTTTTCCACTTGGGACAAACTACCATAAAAGACAAGGCAACCCCAAGTGTCGAAAGGAAAATCAAGACATGCTATGATGAAAATTGATTTTATCCAGTCTTAAGAAGTTGGAGCTTGAGATATTGTCTACACATTGTTTATACATGTTGGTCCTTCATAATAAAAAATTATATTTCTTTTGCTTCATCAAAACATTTTTTTGTTTGTGCAACTTCAACAATAATAGTTTTGAAAGAAAGATTCAAACTAATGTCTGTCTACATGTGATTTTCGCCGAAGTTATTCTTTCAACTATTATGGATCACAGAAGCCTCAATTCAACTAAAGATCCAAACTATGAACTACACATGGTGTCCTGAACATATGGTCATGCCTTCTCAATGATTTCATCAATTGATTTGTGTGATCTTGCATTGTCTATGATAACTTGCATGACATTTGAAGCATAGTCACCATAAAACCTAGTTTGGGCTTGGGGTATTTATTTTTTCGCACATTTTTTGTATTGTACATATAAAAATGGTCAACATATGATTGTTTGTATTGTATCTGTCTCTGTATTGAAAGATACAACAAAAAATATGCCCTATATAAGTTTCTGGAAAATCTCCCCTAAAATCATTGTTAAAAAAATAAAAAAGGCCTCATAATTCTTGATTTAAAAGGTCTTTATGGCATAACCTCTGTATAAGTTTATAGCACATCCACATCTTTAATTTTGTCCACTTATTTTTTAAATTTTCTAGCATTTTGGAAAATTCACATGTTTTTCATTTTGTGAGTTGTAGACACCTAAGTCTTGGTTGTATAGGATTTGTCTAAGAACACGTTTTTGTTGTATAACATCAGTATCCATATTCAAATATTGTAGCCATGATTCGAAATCTCAATTACTTTTGTAAGTCTCAACCATGCATTCAATGCTCTTCTCTTCATTTGAAGAATTTATTGCTCTAAAAAAGTATGGGCTTGAAAGAGACATACTATCAAATTTATTGATGGTTGGTTTGTTGTATTAGTCCACAACAACTTCTCCTTCTGTATAATGGTGGGGCATATTTTTTCAAAATTTGTCTCTTGTAACCAATGGGTGCTTCATTCACCACTCTAAACATGAATTGCCAATATAGAGACATAATACTCTATAAAGGGAATACCACATGCATGTATGGTAGGAGAAACTCCACTATTTGTTTCTTCCCTCCTTCAATCAATCAAACATTATTTCCAAGAGTTTGGTGTTCAATCTCTTCCACGCTTCTTAAATTGTTGAGGAAATCGGCTGCCCATTTTTTAACCTACGAGAACATGCTTGTTGCCCCTCCTTTCTTCCCTAGCTAACTGTGCATCATCATGCTCCTTTTGAAATTGTGCCTCCATCTTTGGGGTGAAAGATTACAAAAGTCAACCCCATTGTTAGGAATCCAAAGAAAAATGGCTTTACCCCTTGAGTATGAATCCAAATTTTTCCTTGAACCTATGCAATTCCATAAGTAGTTTCAACTTTCCACCTTATTTTTCTCCTTTTTCTCTATCTTTCTATTACATAGTTCCACATAGGGGAATCAGTGGGAAATTTATGTTATTTTTTTCACCATCTCCTCTCCCTTTGCTACTTCTTCCACCATGATTTCTATTATCATACCCTCCCCAAGATGATGAATGGGATTCCATCAAAATAATATATAAGAGTAAGAAACATAAGAACAAGTAAGAGTTTTGAGTGTTTTTTGGTGGAAAAAACTTCGTTCCTCCCTTCAAATCTACTTGCCAAAGTTGTTTTTCGTGTTGTTCTACCAAAATTGCCCACCCTAAGTTGTTCTCATTTATGTTTTCCAAATCTGCTCTCCAAAGTATGAAACTGAAAAATGCGATGAACTGGAGTTTCAAGTACTTTTGTAGAGAGCCAGGGGGGCAGAATTTGATAAATAGGGGGCCCATCCCTCCTTAAATGCCAGTTGGTGTGGGGAGACCATGTGGACCCACTCTGCCCGTTCCCTCCAAAATCAACAAGGTATTTTACAACTTTATTTTTTATTTTATGTAGAAATGTTTCTCATGTTGATCAATGTTGTCCTACAGAGTCTAACGTGAATCAATAAATTTGCATTTCAAATACAAACTGGAAATCAGTTTGCCAGTCTAGGGTGGTGATTGTAAGGGTGACAAACTGTCTAGGATTCATTTTGTATTTTTTATATTTTATTGTCATTAAAATAAGTATTATATTTATACTTAATATGCCTTGAAATTCTAATCTTTCTAGTAGAAATGGTACTTCTATTTTGTATATTGTGATAATCTAATTCACAGATGGAGACTGGAGCCTCGAAACCAATCTAATATTTTCTCTGAAATATTTCCAACAAAGTAAAGAGGTTATCAAAATTGTGTTCTTGAAAGTATCTCATATTGTTGACTATCTCCAAATTAGGTGACATCTTGATCTTAAGTTATATGATATTTCTTGAAGTCATAATTTATGGGACTCACTTTTCTCTTGTGTTTACAAGTTCTGCTTATGAGTGAAATTCATGATCAATTGAAGAAAGCTAAACATGTTGTTCAATATGAAGGGTTTGCTTGAAATTCCTTACAAATGAAGGTGTCACCTTGCTTGAAATTCCGTTGAAATCACCAATAATTGTTGCATTGTTAGACAAACAATTAAGTTTAGATAGATCTATTTCTATGATACCCAGTTTTGTTGTTCCTATTCCAGAGCAAAACCTGTCAGAAGAAATGCAAAACATGAAAATGTATAAGACAATGTCAATTGTCTCTGCATTAGTTGACAACCCTCTGATTGATAAGAATAAGGGAGAGTTCAAACCACCTCTTACTAGTGGATGGATGGGGCCACCTATATCACATGTTACTAGTAAATCTAGTGTTGATGGAACCAGTCTTGTTTAAACATAAATGATTTTTAAGAAATCCTCCATAGGAGATACATATGCTCAAGTTATAGGGGTATAGTGGGATATATATCCATCTAGATAGAGACCTTCATTGCCAACTACTCCTTCAAGTGATTTATTTGGATGTCAACTTCAATAAAGGCATATCCAAATGAAATTATATCTCCTGTGGGACCAGGTTCATATGGGACAGTCACAACATATTTGGAACTTCAAGATAAGGAATGAAAAGATTCAGTTCTAGCAAATGGTTTCAATTTTTTTGTTTCATCCAAGGTTAATATTAATTATCAAATAACAATAAAGGAGCTATCTGAGAAGGTGGCATGGGAGAAGCAAGGAATAGCAAAGAAATAAATGAAGTAGGACCCCCTAGATCCAAACTAATGTGCATTTTGATGCAAATGAACAAGTTGCAAATAAAATGGGAATGTTGTTTAGAGAGGTTTCTAATTTGCTTGGACATAAAATTGCCACATCTAGATCCTTTTATTCTGTTATTAAGGTTCTTGAATCAAGGAGGAAAATTGGAGAGCTTGAACGAATGTTGTATAAAGAGAGAGTGAATTTGAGGTGATATTATAGATGTATATAAAGGTTGTTTAGTGTACTTTAGGTTGTCTAATATTTCCATATTTTCTTATAGAAATTTCTTAGTTGGAAATACTTTCTTCATAGGGTTCATTCTTTTGATGAAATCTGTCAAATTCAAATAGGGTTTGTTGCAAAGCCATAATTAATTTTGGGCACGTTGGAACTTGAAAGACCTGTTGCTGATATTTCAAAGCTAAAAAATTATAAGGTTTCTTCTTCTTTATGAAGCCGATGAATAGGATCAACATCTTTTCCATTTAGATTCATCTCTTAGAGTGAAAAAATCTCTTGCCAAATTGGAATCTAGTCCACTGGATGATTTTAAGACTCCATATAAGGAATATGATTCTAGCATAAATGAAAAATTTGGAGACTATCAGGGTAGAGTCAAAAATAGTAATAATGCTATTGGTGGTTTTGGCATTATGGTGACAAAGGACACATTCTCCATGGTTGATGGAAATTGTTTGGACAGAGCTATCTGTTTTGAGAATATTCAGTTCAAAGATATCCAAGTTGGCAACAAGCATGTTTTAAATAATGGGTCTAGGCTACTTTCCATGATTAGTAATGTGGGGAATTCCTACTTGTGTGACCATTTAGAGGGAATTGGGATTGTGAATGGAAAATTAAATTACGACATGGAAATTATTAAATTGGCATAAGGTAAAACAACCCAGAATAACTGGATGACGTGGAAGGAGATCCAAACATTAGAGATTGATCCAATATAACTAATGGTACCATGTTTCATACTTTTGACATGGAGAATGACGAATGCAATACCAACATCAATGTTTCTGAGACAATGCTTTTTGAAGCAGTTGATAGTAGGGACAATACAAACAGTTTGGATGAAGATATGGCAACTTGTCGGAAAATTTCAAAGCATGATTCTCCTATCTTAGATGATTTGTCAAATAAATTAGATGCAGCATGGACAGGTGAATGCCAATTAGTAAAAGCTTAGGATGTATTTGTGACATCACAAGGGAGAGAAGTTGGTTCTGTCACTTTGGCTACTAGTGCTAGTGGCAATGAATCTGCAAACAAAAAATATTTTAATCCAGTTCAACAAATTACAATAGGAGATAGAATGATGTCCAAATCCACCGAAATCATGCGTGACAAAAGTGGAATAGAGGTACCTAAGAAAATCATCCCTCCCTCACCAGTAAAATAATTAAATCTATTGGAAGAGTTTGGGAGTTTCATTGGGGTTCCTATGTCAAACTTACCAAAAATTTGTAGCAAGAGTTTACAAGAAAATTTATCGGGGTCTATTAGAGTTGACTCTCAGAGAAGTTATAGTCCTATGTTTGTTTCATTTGTCAGTCGTCTGGGTGGTAATGGAGTGGGTAAGTTTCGTTTACCAACTGGTGTCAACGATATGGTTATTGTTGTTTATAATGATGAGACAACAAGCATAATAACTTATGCACTAAGCTCACAAGAATATCAGGCTTTCCTATATGACAAGGTACCTGATTCTATATTTGACAATTACCTTTTGCAAACTTGTAGAGATTTTACCATGCTTTGTTTCCTTCATTGTGTGTGTGCATGTTACATAATGTGCTTATTTTTTAGGTCACTATAAATAATGAAAAATATGGAAAAGAGATCAGGATGAATTGATGGTAATGGAAGTTTTGTTGTTTGTAAGAAATGTAACATGGATTTATGACCTCAAAGTTTCTAGTTGCTCCCATTACAATGCAGATTCATTAGGCAACAACAAAGTTCCTCTAGACTAGAATCTCTTAGGGACCATGCCAACTACTCCAATATTTCTTGGGAATAAAGCCAAGGGCCTTTTGGAAAGAGTAGTATGGAATGATACTTCCTTTCTCATGGTAAATATAGTTTTCATTTTCCTTAATCAACTATAATTGTAATCTTAGTTTCGAATTTTTGTTAAGCTAGTAAGTTATCATGATTGTGTGCAATGTGTGTTTGTAGTCAATTGATGTCATGGATTATTCATTACTTGTTGGAGTTGATGAAGAGCGTTGTGAGATGGTTTAGGTAATAATAGATTCATACAATTCTCAGTTTCAGTAAAATACACTCATACATTTTCTTTGAAATATATTTTATCATATTTGATTTTCCATTTTAGGTAACATTATCAATAATTTCAGTTGCTTGGGTCAAAGCATGTATCTATCAACGTTTCAAAGATGAACACACTAACTTTTTTTCTTTTTCTTTCTTTCAAATTTCAATACATGAAGTTTAGTTTAAATTGGTGATATAGCCAACATTTCTTTCTATGATGTTTTTTATGAAACGAAGTTGCCTAATGATTGCAATGATATTACAATTGACAAATTGAGCATTCTTTACCAGCGGTATGTTCTCTTGATATTGCACTTTTATGATAGGACCAAGCAATGAGTATTGGTAGTCAAATATTTCATTGTTTGTGACCATCATTTATGTGAATAGGTGATGGGTTCCCTTGGTTTGAATGGTTAGGAGAAGCTTACTTTAAGTTCCTCATGTGGATCTAGCTATCAGCTGAAGTAAAATGTGCCCATCTTCTTTTTCTTTTCCTTTTTACTTCTTCTGATAATATCTTCTAGTTGAATATTGTCTTTCATTTGCTAGTCCAATTATCTTCAATGCTCTAATATTGAACTTGTTTTATGCCATGAATAAATAATTCTTCTTGATTTTAAAATGCCTCCTTCACTTATTTTTGCCAACCAACTAAAGTTAAGTGTATTAACACCATTTTTTGAACTCAAAAGGTTTCTAAATTCATCATTTAAGGTGATATGATTTTGTTTGTCCTTGATGAGAAGTATCAAGATGTTTTATTTCACGTTTTTATCCTTTCAATGGTTGGTAAATTATAAGTAAGTCTTGATTTCTTGTTTTTTTCCATTAAGGTAGATTGGGCTTTTGGTCTTTATGCTCACTTTGGGTCCATGTTTTGCAGTGATGTGATAGAATTATGCATGGTTGTTAGTTGGAGCCAATGGTTATCAAGAAACAATGTGAGCTTTAAACATGCGGCTCCATTAATGGGAACATCTTCTATCATAGTTCATTAGATTGGTGGTACTATGATTTTGATCTTTATGCTCACTTCTGTGTCCATGTTTTGCAGTGGCTAGAACTACACATGGTTGTTAGTTAGAGACAATGGTTATTAAGAAACTATGAGCTTTAAACATGATTCTCCATTAATGGAAACATCTCTTGTCATAGTTCATTAGATTAGTGGCACTACAGATAGTCGGAAATTGATGAATCCCAACATTAACGAATGTCACTTTAATGTAATATGGATGCCATCTCTGTTTAATGTACTTTAAACATGTTCAAACTAGTAGATTCTGTTGCTGGTTATTATTTTTCTTATCATCTTTATTTTTCCCACTCTAATCCTATTCTCTATGTATTTTTTTGTTATTCCCGTAGATCTATTCTTGCAAGTCTAATTCTTTAAAGGGTGTTAGCTCAATGGAAGAGCATCTTCTTTACAAGTTGGAGGTTCGTGGTTCGATTCCATTGTGCCCTAATATTCAAATGGAATGATGATGATTAGTTTTTGGTGACAAAGGTTCTTTTGACTATCACCAATGAGCTTATGGTGACATTTTCTACCCTCACCAAAATATGCAATGGTGACGGTTGTAGAGCTATAACTAGGGTCTCTCACACCACCAATTATTCCACATTATTAAGTCAATCCGGGATCGTTTGGTTCTTTCAAAGAGTAACTCAATCCGAGGCTGTTTTGCCCAAGTAATGCTCGGTAGTATAGTGTTCTAATGAATTGAAAGGAAACAAAGACTAAACTATAACTGAATCCACTCAAGGATAAAGTCACACAAATCAATCTGATCAGTCAAGGGTACGGAACCAATAACCCTTCCCTTTAGAAACTGATAAAGAAGGAAATCAAAGCATGGGCTTGTAGATCTGGGAGCCAGGTAGCGTCTTGCTGGGCTCACAACAGTCTTAGGCCTGCTATCACGCGAAAGCAACAAAGGCAGATAAGCGAAAGTAAATGGGACAGCAATTCTGAAATGGAACAGCATAGGTAAATGGAACAGCGGGAAGTAAATGGAACAGCATAGGTAAATGGAACAGCAAACAGAAAACGTCAATCATATGGAACAGCAAACTTAATGGAACAGCAAACAGGAAACGTCAATCATATGGAACAGCAAACAGGAAACGTCAATCATATGGAACAGCAAACTTAATGGAACAGCAAACAGGAAACGTCAATCATATGGAACAGCTAACTTAATGGAACAGCAAACTTAATTGAAGGCACACATTCTAAGCTGTTACAACAATCCGAGAGTAATGTATGATGTGACTATTGCTTAACAGAGTGATATTGTCTTCAAGTCCCGCAAACACTTATTTTAGATGAATCCAATAATAATACCAGTCATACTAATACCGGGATGTAATTCAAATAGATTCACTTTATATAGCACAGAGACATGAGTTAAGGAACTTATTCAGATGCAGAGATTAACTGAGAAACATAGTCTTATCATGTAAAATATATCAGATTGCTGGAACAAAGGAAATAATCAAACCACACAAATCACCGTATGATACAACAGCGAGTGACCGTCGGAGCTGGGCCCTTGGCTACCAATGGTGCACCGCTTGAAGCTACCTCAGATGTAGAAACGAAGTGAACACAAAATCCCTTATACTGATTGCATTAAAGAAGGTATACAAAATCAAGTCTTCAGCAAAACTTAATGCTTACAACCCTGTTCTGAATCATCAAATTACAATGATATCCCCCACGCTCAATGGCGTGGTATATTTATATAACAGAAATGACGGAGATATCTAAATACAAAAGATAAGCTAAAGCAGCGATCTGATCCTGAGGGATTCGCTAATCGTTCAGTTCTTCTCATTCCTTTCTTGCGTTCTCCGTCTTGGCGTCCACATCCTTTTCCTGGATCATTCGGCTCTGATTTTACTTGATCGCGTCCGCATCCGGTTCCCTAGCGAGGGGACAGCAGTTGCTTTCCCTTTGCTTCTTGTTTCTGCTCGATGATCCCCTGTTTCCGCGTCCTTCTGCATAGAAAACATCGATTATTGGTGATTGAGCTTCGTTTGTCCATTTTCACACAATTTATAAAAACCCTTTTATTCTTTA
>APFE031336820.1:35244-90720 GCA_000404065.3 Pinus taeda | reverse complement strand
TAACTAGGGTCTCTCACACCACCAATTATTCCACATTATTAAGTCAATCCGGGATCGTTTGGTTCTTTCAAAGAGTAACTCAATCCGAGGCTGTTTTGCCCAAGTAATGCTCGGTAGTATAGTGTTCTAATGAATTGAAAGGAAATAGAGACTAAACTATAACTGAATCAACTCAAGGATAACATCACACAAATCAATCTGATCAGTCAAGGGTACGGAACCAATAACCCTTCCCTTTAGAAACTGATAAAGAAGGAAAACCAAAGCAGAGGCTTATGGATCTGGGAGTCAGGTAGCGTCTGGCTGGGCTCACAATAGTCTTAGGCCTGCTTTCACTCGAAAGTAACCAAAGCGGATAAGCAAAAGTAAATGGAACAGCAATTATGAAATGGAACAGCAGAAATGAAATGGAACAGCAGGAATTAAATGGAACAGCATAGGTAAATGGAACAGCATAAGTAAATGGGACAGCAGTAATCAAACCAGCATGAATAAATGGAACAGCAAACAAGAAACGTCAATCATATGGAACAGCTAACTCAATTGGAACAGTAACGCAATGGAACAACAATCTTACACAGGTGCACACATTCTAAGTTATTACAACAACCTGAGGGAGATATATGACGTGACTACTTCTGAACAGAGTGATATTATCTTCAGATCTCGCAAACACTTATCTTATATGAATCCAATGATGATGCTAGTCATAACAATACCAGGATGCAATTCAAAGGAATTCACTTTATATAATACAGAGACATGAATGGGGAAACTTATTCAGATTCAGAAGTTAACTGAGGAGCATAGTCTATCATGTAAAAGATATATCAGATTGCTGAACAAAGGAAATAATCAAACCACACAAATCACCGTATGATACAACAGCGAGTGACCGTCGGAGCTGGGCCCTTGGCTACCAATGGTACACCGCTTAAAGCTACTTCAGATGCAGAGACAAAGTGAACACAAAGTTCTTATATTGATTGCATTAACAAAGATACACAAGGTCAAGTCTTCAGCAAAACTTAATGCTCAGAGTTGCTCCAAAACATACAATTACAGTAATCGATCCCCCCCACGCTCAATGGCGTCTTTATATAACAGAAATGACGGAGATATCTAGATACAAAAGATAAGCTAAAGCAGCGATCCTTCAGGATCAGAGATCCTGAGGGATTCGCTAATCGTTCAGTTCTTCTCGTTCCTTTCTTGCGTTCTCCGTTTTGGCGTCCCACGTTCTTTTCCTGGATCATTCGGCTCTAATTTTACTTGATCGTGTCCGCATCCGGTTCCCTAGTGATGGGACAGCAGTTGCTTCCCCTTTGCTTCTTGTTTCTGCTCGATGATCCCCTGTTTCCGCGTCCTTCTGCATAGAAAACATCGATTATTGGTGATTGAGCTTCGTTTGTCCATTTTCACACAATTTATCAAAATCCTTTTATTCTTTAGACTGATAATGCAGAAAAGGTTAGGAAACTTATTAGAAAACCACTAGATTACTATTCAAAAAGCATACCTTTCAAGCGCTCCACAACGGTCATTGAACACTGCCATATATATGCATCAATAATGACGACCATGAAAGGTCCATCACCATAAATCACTGATATTCATATGAAATGGTGACGGTCAATGAACATCACCACATATATATGCATTAATAGTGATGGTCATGAAAGGTTCATCAAAATGAATCATTGTTGTTCATATGAAATGGTGATGGTCACTATCTGTCATTATAATCATTATTGGTGACAGACCTTGAATGTCACCACAACACCTATACTTTTGGTGATGTTCAATTTTTTAGTGACGAAGGCTAAGGTTTGCCACCGTTGTTCATATGAAATGGTGACAGTCACTATCCTTCATTATAAATATTTATTGGTGACAGGCCTTGAATGCCACCATAACATCTATACCTTTGGCAACACCACCTTTGGTGACATTCAATTTTTTATGACAAAGGCTCTTTTGACCATCACCAATGAGCTTATGATGGGATTTTTCGACCCTCACAATGACCTTTTTTGTTGTAGTGTAAGAAATAATACGTGGGATGTTTCCTTTGTAAGAATCAAACATTGATGGGAGTTCAAGTTGATTCTGTTCCAGCCACCCATAGATCTCAAACAAGTATTTTCTTGTTCTTTCATTCTTTAGTCTATCAAGTCCACCTTATTTAGTATCATTTCAAATTCAAACATTTAGGATCTATACTAATACTAGTTAGATGAATGATAATAACTCAATTTTTTATATTAGGAAGTTTATTTATGTGGATGCTAATAATGAGATCCATGTATAGTAAATTACATTTGAGTAATATATTCTTAGTACCCAAACTAATAGTAATCAAGTGTTAGGAGAAACCCAAGTGATATCGTTGTTATGCATATCAATATTCAAAAAAGGAAACACATGCTCAAACATTGCTATCCAAACCTATGTATACCCCAGGTCACCATATAAGTGAGAACCTTGGGTGGGTTTTACTTTGGAAAATTGACTTATTTAATTGAAATTTCATTTTAGGGATTTTATCCATGGGGTTAGTGATGTCAACTAGTGGAGGGTTTACCATAGAAAGAGACCCTAACTACCTAAAATTGCATTTATGTAAAATCCTTTTTAGATATGGATATATTTTACTTTTTGAGGTGGGGATATAGGAATTGTGCTCACAAATAATCATTATTTTGCGTTATTCATGTAAGAGTTTTGGCTGCATTAACATTTCCACAATATTTCAATACATGCCATGGGGTGCCATTGTAGTTCTAGAATGGTGAATTAATGGAGGGAGAAAACACAATATCCATGTTGTAAGAGTGCAAAGACTTGCCTTAGTTGGTAAAATTGAGACCATAATAGCCTTATGGGGAGAGTGTTGAGCATACATTATACAATAACCTAGTGGGAAGAGTGTTGAGCCAAAATCACATGATATCCCCTTAGGGTGAGTGTTGATACAATGACCAAGATCCTTTATCTACCCACTAGTTAGTGAATATTATTACCAATATCAGTGAAGTTAGGTCGATTTGAGCATGCACTCATGTTCAGCATAGGCATTGTGGATGACATTAGTTTACCTAAAAGAAAGATCATGCATTAATTTCATTGAACTAATGCTATTGCCAAGTTGAAAAAAAAGTGTAGTACAAGTTTCAATGTTGAAAATGCTAACCAATAATACGTGGAATGTTGCCTTTGTAAGAGTCAAACATTGATGGGTGTTTAAGTTGATTCTGTTCTATCCATCTATAAATCTCAGTCAAGTATTGTCTTGTTCTTTTGTTCTTCAGCCCCCTAGGTCCAAATTATTTAGTATCATTTCAAACATTTGTACAAACTTTGTCAGTTGATAGGACCTTACTCCAATAAGAAATTAAGCACAACAAAAACATTTTCCGATTCAACATGTACGATTAGAAAAGTTCGCATGAGTCCTTCCTATTATCACATTTTACTTCTTTTAATGCATGTGAAAGAATAGTTTAGGTTAGTATTAAGTACCACCCGTAGAAATATTGAATGTAAACCATATGAAAATACTAAACACTCTTAATGAAAAATAATTGCCTCTTTTATTATTCGAAGCATCCATTGTATCTATATATTGTTCATAAACATCAAAATTTTAATAATGGCAGTGAAAAAACAACTTGCACAAAGAAATAATTAGATCATACAATCAAGACAAGAACCTTCAAATTATTAATGACACCATTGTGTAGAGATGTAGATAATGGGCATTTAACACATGCCTCAATCTTGGTAGAATATAAAATTTTGAGTGATTGGTTTCTTGTAAATGAACTCCACAACATGCTATAATGTGATATGTGTATGCACATATTTTCTCAAGCTCCACACAGGAGAAGGTTTGATAACTAAGAAAAGATATTTATGATGTTACTTGTTTACAAATTTGAGAAAGGCTCAGGGTTTACAGTCAAAATCTAGGAATTCTATTTACTGGTGGAACATGAGACATACTTGGATTTGTATAGCGCTTCAATGCTTGTTTAGGATCTAGGTAAGTATAAATGAATAAAATATTTATGTCATTGTTCTACATTGAATTCCCATTCTCTCTAATTTATAAAAGGCAAGTTAAAACCTCATTAGACTAAGGGACAACATTTTCCATTGCCAAACTTTAACCTTACAAGGAAGTGCACTACACTTGTTTGATAGTTCCACATAATTTGAGGGCATGCCAATAGAAATGTCAATGTTGTTGGATACACTAGCATTGGTTAGTTTTAGAAAAGTTCTCTTTTTCAAATATGTTGTTTTCATGAAGTAATATTTCCAACCAAGAGGATAAAGACTTGGCATGCCTAGGACATAGAGTAATGTTATTTCTTGCATGTATTTGTGATTTATTAGTATTCCACCACTATTTAACTTCATTATGGAGCTATATGTTTAGTAGTATATTACAACAATGATTTATTAAACGAAAAGTATTATAGTTTGTTTGAATGCCATAAATGGAAAGGAAATTTAACTTTGAATTAGAAAAATGGAATATATTCTAAAAAATATGTTTTCTGATCAAGATAGGTCTATTTCCCGATCATTAAAAAAAAGCATTCATGACAATAAGCAATGGTTTTGGACACGATGAATTACAAAACTCTCTAGCTCAAAACAAGTTAACATATTCAGTTTTGTATGCATTAGAGAAAAATGATTGAGGAACATTAAGTTTGTTTTGAATATTTATAGAATCATGCCAGAGATTCTAAATGGAAATTGCATGTGCTAATATTTCTCAATCAATTACAGGGAAAAGAAGGGGCATACATAATTTGTTTGTTTATGGGAATTGGATTCCTTTTCCCATGGAATAGTACGCTGACAATTGAAGATTACTATATTGATGCTATATTCCCAATTAGTATCACAATTTACAAAGTATTGTCATGATTTTTTTTAGTTTCTTGTAATCTTGTGTTAGCAATACTTTGCTCCACCCATTAGATTTCTACTGACCAATTTTATTGTTGAAGTGTTACTACTTTTTAGAGATAACTATAGGAAACAATACAACTACAAAAGTGGAGCATGAGACATTCTTAGTAGAAATTGCTAGTTCTGTTGTGTTTATTTGCTTTGTTTATACATGTCATCTGGGCACAAAGTGGCCACTATTGCCCAACTGAAGAAAACTTGTTCAAGTTTCTTGCTTTTATGGGGAAAAATAACATTAAAAAATATTGTCGATGTTGAGGTATAGATTGTATAAATATTTTATAGTCTACTTTAGTTTATATTTCAACGTTAATCGAATTTCATGTCTTATACTCTGCATTGTATCTTTTTTTTTGTTCAAAAAATGACTCAATATTGATGGTAAGAAGCATGGATTGAAGAAAGAGGAGAACAATAACACTAGAGCGACAAAATGCAAATTAAAGAGAGAACTAGTCTAGTGGTACCCATAGAGTCAATATCCCTCATAAGACACACACATAAAGACGGATGGTCAAGTCTTCAGAGTTGGTGAATTCACTTGCAATGCCTTGGCAACACAATGATTATGTTTTGAAGTGATGAAACAATATTTCATGTGTAAATTGTACTCCAACAAATATTAAGTTGGAAACTCATATTGTAATACTTGACATTTTATATAATATAATTTGTGATTGGAATTATTTATAGTTGCATTTGATATTACTTAGTCTTGTAATTAAGACCTGTAACTTTGTGTTTTCATATTAGCTGAACATGTACATTGCATGCCATTTTTTTTTTAAATTTAGTTGCAAAAGCATACTAATAAATATATGTTGATTAATAATGAACACATAAAATCAATCTAAAACTACTAAATTAGTAGTTTGTTTATTAATGATGAACACAAATAAAATGAATATACGGCTAAATTAGTTGTTTATAACGATCATTAATGAAAGTAAATGAAATGAATATAAACTACTAAATTAGTCATTTATATAATGAATATGAAACTACCAGAAAAATATAAATGACAACTGCAAATTATAAATTTGTAATTACAAATGACGACTAATGTTTTCATATATATGACTATTAGTAGCTAATTTACAGTATCTTATAACATGACAAAAATTTAGTCATATTTCTTTAGTCATTAATTGGTTTCAAACGATGACTAGAATTCGCATATATATGACTATAAGTAGCCAATTTATAGTATCTTATAACACGACCAACATTTTGGTCATTAATTGGTTTTCTTGGGTGATTATTTAGTAATATATTTTATTGTATATTTGGTTAATAATTGTGGAAATCAATGACCAAATCAATGACTACATTAACGACCAAATAAATGACTAAAGCAATGACTACATTAATGACTAAATCAATGACTAAATTAATGATCAAATCAATGACTAAATTAATGACCAAATATGTTACTATACAACATAATTGAGACAACCAATTAATGACTAAGCTAAAAATGACTAAAAGTTGGTTGCGTTATAAGATACTGTAAATTAGCTACCTTTGGTCACCGACTGAAAAATAGTCATTTATATGCAAATTTTAGTCATCTCTTAGTAACTAATTAGCCATTTTGTACTAGTGTTGTTACATGGGTGCCCGAATATGTTCGGATCGTGTAGACATTGGGGGAATTTTGGATTGGGCCTAGGTTTAAATTTCCTTTGATTTGGTTACCAGTAGAAGAATATCAGTCGGACTACCACCTACGTGGTTATGAAGAAGAATCCTAGCCACGATAGTTGATGACCACTCAAGTGTACAGAGCTCTGAGTGAAGACACTGCTGGTGCTTACATTTTCACATACTTAAATCGGGGGTACAATAGGAGAAGTTGAGGTTCTGCATGGGGACATGCAATTGCTTCGGTTGGGGGGAGATGTTGGGTGTGACTTTTCACCTGTTTTCTGCACTTTCTTTCCCTAGTTTTGATCCTCTTATCTTCTAGGCCCATGAAACTTCACATGATGAATCACCCTTTTTCTCATTTCTACAACCTATTCCACTGTCATGTTATTTTTCCATGTTTTGTTGACTAATATGATACTATATTCCTTTTTTTGGATAACTAGGGTGAGCATTGGAGAAGTATTTTGGAAGATATTTTATTTTTCAGGTGTTGCTAGTAGGAACAAGGTTACAGAGTAAACAGGCCATGCTGATCGGTTTTAGAGTAGGGTAGAACGGTTTGTTGTTACACCCTGTATGTTGTCACAGGTTGCTGTTACACACTAAATGTTGTTACAAGCTACTGTTACACCACATGATTATATAGAGGACCATTGTTACACCAAGAGTGTTGTCACCAGTGATTTTCGTTACATCCTGAACCGCTATTCGACCGCTGGATGTTGTTGCACTAGAGCTGGAAAAGTTGTGGGTATTATTCCACACAATAGTTGTCGGGTGTTAGGAATTGTTTATTTTAGAAGCAATAGACCCAAGTGATTGCAATCTTAACCAATGTATCTGATAAGTATTTGTATTTAGAAATAGGTTGTAACTACTTCTATTTATGATCAGCATGAGAATCGTGAGATTCTCATGACTGATTTATTCCTAATTTCGGGCATGTAATAATTATAAAAGAGACTCGATTTCCCATGTACAAGGACGACATATAGAAAAGCATTGTTACTATGATCTTGTAACTTTGAATTCTTTTTAATATTAAAATCACTGTGGTGATGTTGTTACTGCTCTTCATCTGATTCGTTAATGAATCTCATGTTATTCATGCACCCTTGCTAATGAGGAAGGTCCCTCCTCTTTAGCAGGGACTACAACGGTAGAAGTAGTGTACATTATTATTTTTCTTATTGTCATATCGCTTTTTGTTGTTGCTTTATAAATTTTGAAATACATTCGCTTTTGTTCCATATTATATTATATTTTTACATTGATTTGATTAAACAGAATGATAGTGACTAGCTGGTGTAGTCACTATTTTACTGTGTGACGCACCCTTACTCTGGTAATTGTGAAGTGTGATTTCAATTCCGTGGACTGATTTAATTTCTACATGAATGATTTAAGTTTTGCAATTGATTCAGCGACATATTTTACTGTTCTTTCTATTTTTATTCTTGGTTGTAGTGTATCGGCACAAACAGTGTGAACTCCATTGAAACAACAAGACCTACCCTGGGTTGACAATTAAATGTTGTAGTCTCAGTCAATTAGGATTGATTAAAACAGCACTACATCACCTAACTCTTCTCCTCTAGGTATTTCTTGTTTCAAAATGTTTCAAATTGGAACTGAGAACTTCCCAACTTGAGTAGCACAATAACGTATCATCAAAGCACAATAAAAATTGATTCAAATCTCCAAGCATTAAACACACCAAAAGCAACAATACAATCTCACCACACTACTCCAATCAAAACTTCATCTTCTCAATCACTACACAAATATCATGGTTGAAACATACTTCATCTATCTGCTGCTAAAATTGCAAACTGTTTGAAACAATTACATAGAAAATTCACACAACTTGCAATATCTTTCTAAGCTCACTCTCGCTCAACACACTAGTAGAATCAATCATACTCACAATGATATTTCTCCAATATGTAGATGAACACAAGTGCTCAACTCAATAATTACCAAGAACTACTAGGCATCAAAACTATGTTCATATGCTTGATTTGATCTGGATTTATCTCATTGGCTTAATCAACCACTAACTCCACTTTCCTTTTTGATATTTTCAACTTTTATCAGCTTCTGGAGTTCCCACAATATTTTCTGACCATAAACCGAAATGTTCTGACCAAGAATGTCGCACAACATAAAAATTAGTTGATCAATGTGAGGAATGCAGAGAAAAATTTGTAAAAAGGCTCGGTCACATGCACAAGATTTCCTGAAATCAAATGGACCTTATGGTCACTCCCTTGGGCCCATCTCCAAGCGATTAGATCTTTCCAATTGCACTGATGACCCATCCTCCATGCGATTGCATCGAAAGCTCAGTAGAAACATTAGTCCTTCAGCCTAGAACCTCTGCCACCTGTTGAACCATCTTCTCCAGCATCTAAACACTTCTCCAAGCCTCTGCAAAAAGTCAGTGATTGATGAAATAGGACAAGAAGAAGTAATTGACATGTAAGACCTATTATTCCAATCTCAACAGCAAGACCAACACCTCAAGCTCCTCAACCAATGACGACAACATCCCCAACACCTGTAGAAACATCTCTAACTCCTGTAGCAGCAACCTCAACACTTATAACATCATCATCAAGTCATCTAACTTCCTCCATCACTGATAGAGGCATCTCCAACACTAGGAGCCATGACTCAACACATGTAGCAACATATCCAATGTCTCCAAGACATGTAGAGACATATGGAACATCTAGAGTAACACTCCAATCTCCTACAACAACAACATCTCCAATCAACACATGTCAACCTCAACCAAACATCACATTACCTCCATAAGGTATAGTCATAAGTGTGTTTACATTAATGGAAAGTAACAATACCATCAATCCAAGAATCCATCACACATGCACTTGACAAGCAACATCTTCAACCTGTTGACGTCAATGCCAACACTACGATGCCAAAAAATTCCCAATTTGGCATTGATGTCAACCTCAACAACATGTGAGATTGATCTCCATACTGAAGCTACAAATATCCATCCAAATTCTCTCCCCCTTTGAAATCAATGGAAAAGGGCCATACTAACACTGAAAAACAATGCCAATAATGTGCCTGGATGGGAGAAGGACCCCCCTATCATACACAACACCATAATGATGCAACCCATAGAGGTATCTCCTGCATGATAAGCATGTAGAACAAGGAAACCGGATACCAACACCTCTATCCAATGCCATGCCAACTTTGAAGAGAGAACATGTTCCCCTTAAGCATGTAATGTAGTTGTAATCATAGTCTCAGCATGTTGAAGAAACACATATGCATGCTACAATGATCCTCCTTGGTAAGGGAAAGGTACTACTACTCATGGACCATGAATCCAATTGACTTTGGACATGATATACAATACATTATAATATAATATAATGCTTCATGGAGAAAATACATGGTTGTGACAAATACATAGGACTAATATATAGATCCTCTATAAAACCTCCTATCACTAGCCATGAATCTTTGTACCCAATTTCACATCATGCACCCAATATGTGGGGCTACAACAATGATATACAAGATGAAACATGACTTGGACTCCCATTTAGCCATACATAGATAATGATAAGACATGCTAGACACCATCGGTCTCTCCATGAGCAATGTGCCCAAAAGAAGAAACAATGGCAATACACGGATTTTACATATGCACATAAATGTACTCTCGTCAATACATACCAAAATTATAAAATAACATGAGTACATGGCATCAATGAGTATCAACATATCCTCCATATGGAAGAAACAACATCATGTAGTACATAGCATGTGCATCAAAGCATAAGACCTCCATGAGAAAAAATATAATATCGCAATGTGTAGCAGCATCATTGAATAACTAGCAATATCATGTGCTAGTATATCACCACTCAACACATTGGCCATCACCATGCCATCAACGAACATCTTGCTTCACAGTCATAGAAACCACTAACAACCACCACCATACTCCACATGTGCATCAACAAGAAAAACAACTGATAGCAGCAACATAGGAAAATGTCATATAATAGCAACAAATATATCCTCACCAACCATCAACATAATGCATCATCATTATGAGAAACACATCAATGAGTAGCAGCAATAAAATATCATGTGCAATCTCTCCATGAGTGCAAAGACCAAGTAGCAACATCCATCATGCCAAAACATCATAAGCAACAAAAAATGCAAAACCTCATCATAGGTGAGCAACATATCATCAATGAGGCATAACATAGCAAATCGGTGAGAAAAAAACATGTATACTCCATATATGAGCAATAAAATATAAATCATAATGAGTAGACAATATCTCATCCATCATCATGTATCAAACTATCATGAGAAACAACAATCATCTTCCTCATGTTTTATCCATCCAAAAATACATGAGCAGCAACATGATACATCTAGAATAGTAAACACAGGTAATAAAGTGCATACACTAGATGAACTATATCCAATATATCATCTAATCTCCATATAAGCTACACATCCACGAAATCATATGCAAAAAGCATCTACTGTATCATGCAAAAACATATGATCTCGCTACTATATGGCAGCAACAACAAAACATTCATCCCTGCAACACACTCATGATAAATAAGCACAATAAATCTCCTCCAAAGTAAGCATGGTTCCAACAACTGCAAGTCCATTTGGAAGAAAAAATTCTCCCCCTGAATGTGTGATCCCACATCACACTTAGACAATGCACATACAAATATCTATATGGCTTCCATATCAACATTAGCATCAATAAAATCAAAACATATAGATGCTCCAACTAAAACCAAATAGAATTAGATCTGAAATGAAAATTCACTTCAAAACTTATGAACTCCCCCTAAATACATGCATCTCTAAAAGTGCATATTTTCCTTCACATACACTCTCCCAGATGGCTACAAAATTAAGAATTTGCATGTAACTCATAATGCATCCATATGCTCGCCCTGAGACCAAAATGGCCTTAGTTTTTGGAGGGAGTTCCTTGCTGCTCTTTTCTCCTCGAAACTTTCGACTGTTGATCCTTCTTCTTCTTGTGTGGTTGACCTTTCATATTTTCCTTTCTCTGATTCAATCACCTAAAACACATGGGAAGCTTGCAATCCTTAGCCTTATGGCCAACGTTATCACACACAAAACATCTAATGTGACCAAGGAATAGACGAATAGGCTGATGTATTCTATTGATGTAATTTCCATTCCTTGCATGTGCCCTGCAATCAATAGCCCTATGGCCAAAATCATTGTACGAGAAACAATAACCATAAAATGGACTATTATACCCGAATAATGGAGATTTCCTTTGCTTGCAGACTTGATGTAGCTTCTCATTTGGTTGCTCCTTTTGATGAGAGAGATTGATCTTTCCATTACTGCAACTTGTTGTGATGTGTCAACGAATTCCATAATTATAACACTCCCCAATTCTCTTCTTCTTCTTGGACCTCCTCTTATTTTTCTTCTTCATGCACAACTCTTGATTATTATTATTTTTGTTGTAACTAATTTCTCTTATTTTCTTGTAGATGCTTGAGCAGTAACTTTGAGCCTCTTCAATTCTTATCTTGTATAAATTAGTTCAACCTTCAATTTCTAGAACTCGTCTTCGAGCTCATTGTATTGCTTCCTCATTCCAATCCCAATGTCCATTCCTTCTTGCAGTTGAAATTTCAAATCTGAAATTTCTTCTTTAAATGCACACTCCTTTTCATCAAACATTTGTAGTAGCATCCGTTGATCTTTATTTTCAGCCATAAGTCTTTGAATTTTTGCTTCTAATGCCATTATCTTTGATTGATCATCAAGATTCATGCTCTATATCTCACTTCTATCACTAGTGCCTTTATCTTCTTCTTGTGAGGAGGATTTCTTTGTTATTGTAATAAAAGTAGAATCCTTTTCATTATTCTGCATTTCTGAAAAATGCAATTTTCCTCTAAGATACAAATTCTGCAACTTATCCAACATTTCTTTGGTGGTCTCACAATGCTTCACAAACTTGCTATCAAATTTTGGAATACTATTCAAAATAATATTTGTAGCCAAATCATTAGATTTATCTTTAATTCCATAATCAACAGATAGAAAAATATCTTCATCAATAGACACAAAAATATGAATCCAAATTTGTTCTCCAAGTTGCAAATTCATCTTTGCTAAGTACTAAAATTCCTTGTTGATCCATTTTTGAAAAAATTGGAAAATTATGCCAAAAAATCCAATATCCACTCTCCAATGATCAAGCTGCACTTGAGAGCCCCACTCTGATAATAATTGTTAGAAACTAGATCACTACTTGGGGGGGGTGAATTAATAGTGTGAGCACTTTTAAACTTTTTCTCCAATCAATTATTATTTAGCATGCATAAAATGAAACATGTAATCATAGATTAGAGAATCAAACATAAACCATAAACCATAAAACATTAACCACAATTGACACAAATATTTATGGTGGAAAATCCCCTCCAGGGAAAAAAAACCACCTGTTGCTGCTGCGTTGCTCAAATTGTATTATGTCAAACAATTCTTTACATAGAGATATAAATATGGTTATTATCAAATGGATATTGTCTCTCATGTGTATCTACGGACTACCATCCACTGAAGGCCACCATAATCAACGATCCTTGCTTGGTTACTCCTGAACTATCAACGACTCTACAAACTATGGTTTGTTGGAAGCTACCATGACCAACGAGATTCACCCAGTTTCTTCCTAACTATCCAACTACCATTGGATTGAGAAATTTGTTTAATAATATTGATTTCACCTGAGTCACCCAACTCTTCTCCTCTATGTGGTTCTCATTTCAAAATGTTTCAGACTAGAACTAAGAATTGCTCAACATGAGCACTACAATAAAATATCATCAAAGAAAAATAAAAACTAAATCAAATCTCCAAGCACCAAACACACCACAAGCAAAAATACAATCTCACCACACTACTCCAATCGACACTTCATTCACTCACAACACAAATATCACTTCAGCTATCTAGTGCTACAATTGCAAACTGTTTCAGAAAATATGCATAAAAAATTCACACAACTTGCAAGCTCTTCTTCAAGCTCACTCTCACTCAACACACTAGCTAAATTAGCCATACTCACAATGAGATTTCTTGAATATGTAGATGAATACAAGTGCTCAACTCAATAATTGCCAATAACTACTAGGCATCAAAACTTTGTTCATATGCTTGATTTGATCCGAATTTATCTCATTGACTCAATCAACCACTAACTCTAGTTGCCTTTTTGATATTTTCAATTTTGATCGGCTTCTAGAGGTCCCATGAACATTTCTGACCATAAATCGAAGTTTATATACCAAGAATGTCACAACAACATAAAAATTACTTGATCAACATGAGGAATGCAGAGAAAAACTAGCAAAAAGGCTTGGTCACATGTACAATCCTACATGAAATTGATTGGACCTTCTATTCGGTCCCTTGGGCCTGTCTCCAAGTGACTGGAGCTTTCCAGCCGCACTGATGACCCATCCTCCATGTGAGTGGGGCAAAATCTCAGTAGAAACATTATTCCTTCAACCCAAAACCTTTGCCACCTATTGGACCATCTTCTTAAACATAGGAACACTTCTCTAAGCCTATGCAATAGGTCTGCAACTGATGAAATAGGCCAAGAACAAGTCAGTGACATGCAAGACCTTTTCTGCCAATCTCAACACCAAGACAAGCACCTCTAGTTCCTCAAGCAGTAACTACAACATATCCAACACCTGTAGCAACATCTCTAACTCTTGTAGGAGCAACCTGAACACCTACAACAACATCATTAATTCATCCAACTTCCTCCATCACTGATAGAGGCATTTCCAACACTAGCAGCCATGACTCAACACATGTAGCAACATATCTAATGTCTCCAAGACATGTAGAGACACATGGAACATCTAGAGAAACACTCCAATCTCTTGTAGTAGTAGCATTTCCAATTAACGCATGTCAACCTCAACTAAACATCACATTACCTCCACAAAGTCTAGTCATAAGTATGTTGACATGAATTCCAACTAACAAGACCATCAAGCCAAGCATCCATCACACACGCACATGACAAGTAACATATCCAACCTGTTGACATCAATGCCAACATTTATTTAAAAATATTCAACATATATTTAATTCTACTTCCTATTTTATGGCTATTTGAGAGTTAAAGTGGAACAAATGCTCTATTTTCCATCATAATTTTTTTTAATCAAAAGTAACTATTTAAGTGGAGTGGGCATCTTTTATTTTTTATTATAAATTATTTTTAAACCAAAGTAACTATTTAAGTGAAACTAGTGTTTTAGAATTACTTTTCTTTAAATCATCTTAGATCCATCTTAAATCCAAATCTAACAAGCATCAAGTGGGATTAAATTTCTCTTCACTCTTAAAGATGTTTTCACCTCAAGAGATTTGATCCCCCTTGGCTCCTTGTATATGGGTCTACACTGGCTTTATTTTTAAAATGAAAATATTTATTGATATAAATTTATTTATTATTTATTAATTTTAATCAAATTATTTTAAATTTAAATATATTTATAAATTTAAAAAACATTTATGAAAAATATAAAATAAATTAATTTTATTTAGCTTCTACTATTGAGATTTTAATTTCATAAAATTAAAATTCCTAAATTTTATAAAATTAAAATTTGACTAGAACTAAATCTCATATTACAAATAAATTTAAACAATAGAAAAAGTTATAAAAAAGTAAATTCAATTCAAGAAAATAAAAATGTTACTGGAGATGACATTGAAATAGACGCTTATAATTATTCTGATTTTTATTCTCATCCCTTTTCTTTTTTTGGTCAAATAAGAGTGGAGCCTTCTATTAACTGCAAGATAGATTACATAATTTACAAGGCATTACAAGGTAAGTACCAACACGGGCTAACCCAAAAAAGGTTAACCGACTAAACAACCCGAAGAAGATTTGACACCCTTAACAGGAGGCTTACAAAAAACCCCATCCATGATCTTGTGGAATCCAACGGTTATAAAACAATAAAAAAGGTGACAAGCATTCTTCTTACCCGGAGTACAAACTCGAAAAAGGAGAGAGAGCCAAAGTTTAAACAAATTTCGGGTCCAGCTTGAAACCAAAGTTTCGAGCACTTTTCGAGCCCGATAGTCATACGATCCAGCCCCTGAAGATCTGACGCTTCTCCGTGATATCGGAGCGGAGAGCAGCACAGTCTTTAATTTCCAAATCGGACCCGATGATGAATATAAACCACCAATCTATAGGGCATCGAGTCCGAAAAGGTGGTTATCCTCCGATTACTTTTCCACCCGATAGCCAATCGATTGTGAAGGCAGTTGGGCTCCATGGTCAGTGCCTTGCTAAGATGCCTGCTGATTACTAAGAAATTTTCTTCTGTGGAGAACTTTGTTTTGCAGAGTTTTCTTCTCTCGCTGCTTAAGAAAGGCTTACACTTCCACTTTGTCTAGTTTCCTCTGGTCTTCCTTCATGTTCATACCTGGTGTTATGGAGTTCTTTCATGTCTTTGTCTGCCTGTCTTTGACAATCCTCCCACAATTTTCCCAAGGGCGTTGAATCCCATCCATATATTTTGTAACTTTCTTTGCAAACCACTCCTTCACTCGCCAGACGATTAGCTAGCATATTGGCTTTTCTTCGCACATGAACGAGGTTGGCCGATTTCAGGGTTTGAAGGTGGGAATGTATGCGCTGAAATAACTGCAAAAGTCACCACTATTTGGAAACTTTTTCAATTACTTTTCCATTGCAGATCTGCTTGGCCGCATTAATAACCAGTTTTGAGTCAACTTCAATAATGACATTATGAGAATTTGACTCAATAAGTATTTCTAGGCACTGCTCTAAGGAAATGAGCTCCACCGTATTGTTTGTAGCTATACCCAGATGACTATGAAAGATGCCCTTTATACACCCCTTCTCATCTCTGATGACCCCACCAAAACTTGCCATCCCTGGGTTACCTTTAGAGGCTCCATCTATGTTAATTTTCAAGAAACCATGAGGTGGAGGTTGCCATAAACCTTTACTAGCATTTATCTAGCTAACATCCTTGTGTATGCTCTGGGGAACAAGGGACTGGAGACCCAACTGCAACACTATACAGTTGTCTTGGGTCGAGTCAGCTCCTTAGTAGGTCCTCATAACGTGGAACCAACAATATCTTTGAGATGTCTTAAAATATGTGCAATAACATTCTGGGTTGAGTTAGTTTTTCTTTTGAAAATTCTGCCATTGTGTTCTTTCCAGACATTCCATATTAGGAAGCCTGGAACTAGAGTCCAAGCGTTGTTTATGAGCTCATTGCTTGAGAAGTTTCTTCTCCAAATGCTCAGAGTGTTGGCAATGCTGAGGCCATCCCTATTAGTTTGTCTAAAAACTGAGGCCACCCAATCCCACAAGGTTGAGGTGAAAGGGAAAAGGTTGAGTAGGTGTTCCATCGTCTCCTCTTGTGTACCACAAAGATAGCATTTGGATGGGACAACAAAACCTTTCTTTAGAAGATTCTCCCAAGTTAGAATTTTCTTTTGCTGAACCAACCACATGAAGATTTTTATTTTCATCCAATGGGGTTTCTGCCAAAGGTTCTTCTAGGCCTTATCAAGGTATTGATAAGCACACCCTGTGGCTATCTGCTTGGCTTCTTTGAGGTTAAAGTTAACTTCTGTGTTCCTTCCCCATCGTAGTTGGTCAGATAAAGTTCATACCAAAATCTTCCTTTGTTCCAATTCCATAGCAAGAGAGTTTTCCTGAGCTTTCAAAGGGCTCTCTTCCTTATAGCCTAGATCCTTCCAAGTTCTCCATTTATCATTTTTCCTTCCCTGATCCTAGAAATATTTAACCAAATATAAACCTTTGTTGTCAGTCTCATTCTTGAGATCAGATAGTTCTTCCCTGAACACATTTGGTTCTTGCTGCCAGTTATCCTCCCAGAATCTTGCCAATTCCCATCTCGGATCTCCCAGAAGCTGTGCTACTGGATAATGTCTCTATTTTCCCAAGAAAGATTCCAAATGTGGGAGCCCTTGATGAGCCCAGGCATTTGAATATGATCCCTCTCCTGCCAATTTTGTGCATATTTTTGTTTCCAAATCTTGGCCCAAGGGGATGTCAATTCCTTTAGCCATCTCCACCAAAGCTTTACACCTGAGACTCTGCTAAGGGTTTCGGGGTCATGAAGCCCCAAAACTCCATGGGCTTTAGGTTTATAGAGCTTATCCCAAGCTACCAAGGCCCATTTCTTTTTTTCTTCCCCTTTTCCCCATAGAAAAACTCTTTGAATGTTCTTGATCTTCTACAAAACTCCTTTAGGGGCTGGAAGAGTTGACATCGTGAAGATGGGAATGGCCTGTAGGATAGCTTTTGTAAGCACAAGATGCCCTGCTAAATTCAAAGATCTGCATGCCCACTTCCTTATCCTATCTTGAAGTTTGTTAATGACCAACTCCTACACTTCCCTGCTCAGGGGTTTGTCTGTAAGGGGGATTCCAAGGTATTTAGAGGGTAACTGATCCCTTTGGGACCCTAGAATTCTGGTGAGGTTTCTTTGAATAGCAATTTTAGTGTTAAAAAAGAAAAATTTAGATTTCTTCAGTCTTACCTCTGTACCAGAAGCCATGGCAAAGTCATTCAGGACTTGTTTAAAGGCTTTGGTTTCCTTGATCATGGGAATGCCCTGCAGCATAGTATCATCCACAAATTGCTATTGAGTTGACACCGCACCATCTGTGGTGAATTTTAAACCCTGAATACTTCCCTCAACACTTGCCATTTTTATCGCTCTGCCTAGCCCTTCCATCATGAGCACAAAGAGGAAGGGGGAGAGCGGATATCCTTGTCTTAGTCCCCTAGAGGGTGTGAAAGTTCTTGGGGGTGAACCATTAAGAAAGATTGAAAAAATGGCCATGGAAACCACGGCCATAACCCATCTAATCCAATTGTGGTCAAAACCATAAGCTTTCAGCATTTCTTTGATATAAGACCAGCTTAGCTTATCATAAGATTTCGCTAGGTCAAGTTGTATGATCATTCCATCTTGCTTGTTGTTTTTCAAAGAATGGACCATCTCATGTGCTTGTATGATATTGTTGAGAATCTGTCTTCCTTCCACATAACCACTTTGCTCTTCAGAGATGAGAGCTGGAAGGAGAGGCTTGAGTCTGTTAGCGATCACTTTGGAAATAATTTTGTACATCATATTACCTAAAGCTATGGGTCTGAATTTGTCCAGTGTGATGGATTTTTCCTGCTCCGAAATTAAAGCAATGAAAGAGGCATTGAGAGCCTTCAGGACCGATTTGGATCTTCTTAAGTCTTCCACTACATCCAGGATGTCTTGTTTGACTATTTCCCAGCATGCTTTGAAAAAATCTGCATTGAAACCATCCAGGCTAGGAGCTTTCCCATTTTTCATCTCGTTGATAAATTCCCTGACCTCATCTTCAAATGCTGGTTGATTGAGATTATGATTGTCTTCCCTTGTTACAAGCTTGGGGATGTACTTTGTGAATTTCCTAATAAACTGTGACCTATCTAAGAGTGCCTCCATTGCAATGCTAAGGAAGTGTTGCGCTAGGACAGATTCCATTTCTTTTTGGGTGACAAGCTCTTTTCCTTGAGAATATTTGAGTTTCAGGATTCTGTTATGTGACCTGTGACTTAAAGTTGACTTGTGAAAAAACTTTGTGTTTTTTCCCCATCTTTGATCCATTGAACTCTTGATTTTTGTCTCCAGAAAATCTCCTCTTGCCTGCATCTATCATCCCATTCCTTCTGAAGAACAGCAGATTGTGTATTCCTTTCCTCGGTAAAGCCATCTGTGATCATAAGTTGATTGATCCCTTGGATTTTTTGTTCAAGTTATCTTTTAGCTTTGAAAATGTCACCAAACTGCTTTTTGTTCCAATCTTTGAGTCTAACTTTGATATGTTTAATTCTTTGTTGTAGCATGTACATTTTAGTGCCTTGACAGGGCAACTTTTCCATCCACCATTTCTCATGTTGGTGAAGTTTGGGTGAGAGAGCCAGACATTTTCAAATCTAAAGGGTCTATTTCTCGGTGAACCAATGAAAGTGGCTTCAAGCTGGACAGGCCAGTGGTTTGATCATCCAAATGGAAGGATAACAGCGGACATGTCAGGGCCTGTAAGAAAAAGGTCCTCTAAGATTAAAAATCTATCCAGTTTAGAGGCAACTTGAGAAGCCCCCCCTCTCTTGTTGTTCCAAGTGAAGATGCCATTTATTGTTTCAACATCCACTAATTTCATGTTATCAATGAAGTTCTAAAAGGCAATGGAGTCTCTTCCTAGTGCTCTGGTGCCTCCTTTTTTCTCTGTAAGAGATTTGATCATATTGAGATCTCCTGCTAGAATCTAGGGTAGATCAGAATGTCTTCCTTTGAGCTCCTCCAGGGAGGTGAGAAGCTTGAATTTTTCTTCTAGTGTTTGAGGTCCGTAGACATTTGTCATCATGTAAATTTCCTTATCACCCACATGTTGTATTACCATAGAAAGATAGTTCCTGGATGCTTCCGCGTCCAAGATGCCAAGTTTAAGGGGGTCCCAGAGCATTAGAATCCCTCCTAATGAGTTGTTTTCCTTAACCTCTAGATACTCATACCTATTTAACCAATGACTGTGGCTTCCTCTAATTTTATCCATCAAGCACTTAGTTTCCTAAATGAACACAATTTCTGGTTTTTCTTATTTTATTATACTGTTAAGATTTCTTTGTTTCCTTTTACTTCCTAGACCCCTAATATTCCATGTTGTAAAGTTCATTAAGATAGGTTTGTAAAAGAGTAATTGGTGAGATATTTCATCTTACCTGAGTTGATCATGAGTTTTTCACATTCTGTCAGCGGCTCATTCTATTTTTTCCTTCCTCTTTTCCTACCCAGGTTCTTGGAGGATTGTCCTTTTGTTTCTTCCATTATCTTCATTCCTTTATTTTCCTGGCTATCATGGTTTCTTTTGACTCCAGAACTCTTCGACTGCGAGTGCCATAGGAAGAGCTGCTGAACCCTATTAAACTCTTACTTTGGTAGGGATCCAACTCCTTTGGTAATACCCTGTTCTAGAAATTTTTTCAGATCCAAGTTTTCCTTCTCAAGAATCTCATGTAGTTCCTGATCCTCCATTCCTACCTCACTTGGGGTCATCTCATGGTCCCTGTTGAGCTCCACCATTCTTGATATGTCATCCTGTAGCTGGCTATTCTCTGGTATGTCCTCCATACTAGTGTCCATGTCCTTCTCATCTGTTTTAGTTTTCGATCATTGGTTTTCCCCGTTATTTCTTGTATCTTCTTCTAAGATTTTGAAACTGTTGTGGCTTCTTTGTCCATTCTTGTTGATTTTATTTTGATTCCACTTTCCTCCTTTCCCCTTTCCCCCTACCTTGGTAAAACCCTCGACATTTTTACTTGTGGTGGTTCTTTTGTTGTTTTCCACTTTATTTGGTGGCCAATCTCTGTTAAGGTGCCCGTGTTCATGGCATTTATGACATCTAAATGGGACTTGCTCACAGTCTACCATCTGTACCCATTCGTCATCATAAACTTCTAAAATGATATCTTCTGGGAGTGCTCCAGATAGGTCCATTTCCACACAGATGTGGGCGAAAGATGTGTATTTGCCTCTTAATGTCACATCTGATCTCTTTATAAAATGACCTAGTTTATTTCCCATAGCCTTCAAAGACTCTAACAACCAATAATCTAAAGGAAGGGAGTATAGTCTTATCCATACTGGTAATGAGGTGAATGGTTCTCATTTTGGGACAAAATTTATCACCCATGGTCGCATGTAAAGACCTACAGCAATGTAGAAGTATGGTCCTCCCTCGAACACTCTATATTTATCTTCTAAGCTTGTGAACACCACCATAAAAATACCCTTGGATCATAGGTGCAGGTTTATTTCTCCTTTGGGTTTCCATTGGTTCCTTATCCATGCATGTAAAGCCTTCTCCGTCGGCCAAATCCCCATAAATTTGCATATGATCACATGTTCCGCCATGTGATCTCTGTGTACCTGTAGCGCTGGGTCACTCAAAATGACCCTAGGAGTGATGGTTTTCTTGGGTTTGTAGACCACTGTCGCCCTCAGGGGTGCAGCTTTCTGATTGCTACCCTCTTTCCTCTTCTCCCGGTTGTCTTCCTCATGATTTCCCCTCTGTTCATGGTTTGTAATATTTCTAGTGTTGGTGTCTTCAATTATCACCTTTGTTGGTTTCTTAAAGTTGTTCAAATCATTTCCTTGCTTCTATTCATAGCTATTTGACTGTAGGAGGGAGCTGAAATCCCTCCTCCACCGTCCACCATGGTTACCAGCGCCCAACCTTAGCACAAACCCTAGTTCTACTTACAGAGCCATCCTTATGTGGCTTTGTCTTCCATAGACATAAATTCATTTCTCATCCCTTTTCACTATATAATGTTATATAAATTTATTGTAATGTCTTTAACTCATGCACCAATCTAGTAAAAATAAATAAATAAAATTGGAACATTGATGCTCCATTATGCAATCTCTTGATTACCTTAATTTTGGTTGTAATTAATGTTAAATATTTCATTTTGTATATATAGGGCCTACACATAATATTTGACTCTCTACCTCTTATCTGTCAGTCGAAAACTATCATTGATTATTAATGTTATTCATTGTTTAGTACATGTACATATTAACGTTTATTTGTCACAATGCCTTATTTTGCTTTTGATTAAAATTGGGATAGCCACATATTTTAATGCCACAACATGAGGTGGATTTTTGGTTATATTAAGATAGCTTCAATGGTACAACATGATACATAACTCTTTCTAACTCGCATTATGATCATGTCTATGCATATGCTAACCTATCTAATGATCATAACATTGTGCAATCTCTTGTCCTTCATGAACATTCAATAAGTGATCGTTATCGAGCATTGGGATTCTCCATCTCTGTAATCGTGTCAATTTAGGGTTCTCTTGAGGTGTCAAACAATCCATAGCTCACACCCTCTAGGGTTGCAATCAAGGGCAAGGAGGTATGGGAGTTGGTTATGGGGTAACTACAAGAAGAGCTTTGCAACTACTCACTCCACCATGTCTGGAATACCTATGCTCCTCAATCATTTCCCTCCCTCCACTCAACTAGAATCACAGAGATATGAAAGGAATATTGCAAAAAGGTATGAGTTACTTAGCTAAGGAAACCTTCACTTAAATTATCAATTTGATGGAGAATTTTAGTTTGAAGAGAAAGTATTATTTTCATGTGACTTTTTCTGGATGTTGTATCACCTCATCTTACTTTTATTTTTATTTTTTTTATTCTTGAGGATGGTTGTCCTCTGATGTTGCTTTAGGGTTTTTCAAAGACCAAATTTCGATGGCACTCTTCGAATTCCTACCTGTCTCAGATGTAAAAAAAGGTATACTTTTACCTAGCCATGCCCATATACGAAGGATTGGGTAGATTTAGCTTAGGATTTTAAGTTCTTAGGTTAATTTGCTTTGCTTTCTAACCAGGGTTTACTCCTATTTTCTCTTGGTTTTGCATCCATCCTATAGGTACGAGAGACAATATTTCACATTGGACATTTCTCCTTTTGGTTAAATCTTATAACCGCTTATAACTCATCATTACCCTCACTAGTTATCTGGTCGTTTTATTTTTCCGCGGGTGGGTTTTTCCCTCTTCTAGAGCAGCTAACTCGATTGGATTAAAGATTCAAGTTTTCATATAGCTTATCCCATGTTCACTTCTTAATAATTATTCTTTTTCTTCCAGGTCAATCTTTGGGGAGGTCGCACCTGGTTATTGGCCCACCCCTAAATTGGGGTTCTTAGGTTTTCATGAAATTTTCAAAATGATTGTATTTTTTGAAGTTAGTTCTTGGCCTATCAGCTTTTGTAAAATTTCAAATGTTTACTAAAGGCTTTTGACTTGGAACACTTATCAACACTTTTTTTCATATATGGGAAACTCGTTGCAGTTGTATCTATTGGAAAATATGAACATATATTAATATATATATTTACACCATTCAATATACACAATGTTACTTGAGTTTGACTATTTAATTTTGCAAAAGATGGTTCATAATTTCATTTCTAATAATATGTATTTGACGTTCTTCCCAACAATGCAATTTGATAATTCATCAGTTAATTATTTTATGCAAACCTTTCAGGTTTCCCAATGTAAAAAAAAATTCTTCTTCCTATGTTTTATACATTGGCTTTATTAAATAGGGTCAGTCTAGACCAAAATATTCATTCTTCCTCAACACAATTCTCTAATGGAAGGGGTTAGTTTGAATCCTGTATTTATTGTATTATCCCCATGTTTTCAATAATGTAAATGTAATCATTCTTGGAAACAGTCTCGGAGTCCCACCACTACTATTTTCTTTATATATATATATATATATATATATATATATATATATATATATATATTTAACTTTCCTCTCAAATATCTTAGCTTTGAACAGGTCCTAAATAGTTCCAACATGCTTTCCAAGCCCTAGCAAGTTCTGCCTTAAAAGGGTTACAACAACTATATATTTTATTTTATTTCTGGAAAGAGTATACAAAGTAGTTCTAACCCATTTATATATATTTGGTATTTTGTGTTCAATCATTTGTCTGTAGATTTATTTACTTATTATTCTAATGGAACAACATGGGCCTAGTCCAAGGCCTATCTTTATTTCTCCAATCCTATTATTTATAGCTAAAAACTATCTTTCACTACTTGTATTTATCTGGATAGGCCTAGAGACTAATCTAGCTAACAGTAAGAATTAGTTATTCTATCAGTTACGTTTCATATCATATCACAATCAAACTTTTACCATTTAACAGAATCATAACCTAACACCCACATAAGGCTATTTACGATTGGAAGGAAACAAAACATAAAACAAAGGTTACTCACAATACTTATTTGTTTTAAGTTAGCTAGGCCAACACAAAAACTAGAAAGGAGAAAATATTACTCCACCTAACCAATGAGCACAAGTAGACTCTACGAGAACTTCCCATAAGCCAGATTCACTTCCACAACAATTTTCTTGACAGGGACCAGACCAAGTCCACCTAGGGCTTATCTGACCACACCAGGTCATGCCCAGGATTTCAAAAACCTCATAGGTCTAACTAGGAATTCCATTGGCCAACCAACTCTAGAATTTATTTTTGCTGGTACTAGCATTCTACCTACCTTAACAACATCTTGTCTGAGGTATCAAATTTTCAACTTGAGTTTCCTCTCTTGGACCTCCTTTGACCAGGCTCCAAGTCACTAGGTTCCCTGAAGATTTTTTCCGCACACCCTCTTGGCTCCCTTTCCCCTAACTGAGATGATTTATCTATAGGGAGAGGTATAATTGTATTCTAACTGTCTAGTAAGTGAAATTCTAATTTAGCATATTTTCCCTCGGTAATTTCCATGGCTAACCCTAACCAATTTTATTAATGAAAATTAGAATAAAATAAACATTTATGTTTATTACCTATTCATACTTGGCCTCCTATATGGCCCACAGTTTACCAAGTCATTATAGTAATTTGGTAAATTGAAATATTTAAACTTCACTAAGGGGTACTACATTTATTTATTACTTTAATAAAATTATTTTAAATTAAAATATATTTATAAATTTAAAGAAAAGTTAATTTGAAAAAATAAAAAATAATTTAATTTAATTTAACTTCTCCTCTTGTGATTTTAATTTCACAAAATTTAAATTTCAAAATCTTATAAAAACAAATGATTGGAACTAAATCTCATTTTTCAAGTCAATTTAAACAATGGAAAAAGTTACAAAAAAATAAATTTAGTTCAAGAAAAATGAAAATGTTATTGGATATTATTTTGGAATAAAATTTTGTCATTATTCCAATTTTTATTTATCATCGTGTTGTAGCGGCTAAAACCACACTCCAAAATTTTGCCCTGCACCCAATTTTGGAGCCTCCCTTGAGAGTTTCACTTGATAACTGCACACACTCAGGTTCACTCCGTGAGCTCGTGTGAGCCTTCGCACCCACCTTGCTTGATCATTTCACCCAAGCTTTTTCATGTTCATGTCAAAGTCATGCTTGCGACCATGTTCTGGTTATACTCAAAGTCTTCACTTCATATGTACTTGTTGTGTTCACTATGAAAACATTTGTCGCACTCACACATGGAGTCACATTTAATATCGC
Source organism: Pinus taeda (assembly GCA_000404065.3). Lineage (NCBI taxonomy): Eukaryota > Viridiplantae > Streptophyta > Pinopsida > Pinales > Pinaceae > Pinus > Pinus taeda. Next base: position 64,802 of record APFE031336820.1, on the reverse strand, counting down.
ACAAGCATTGTCACGGTCAACCAATGATCAATCACAAGTGTTGTGCTTGTCACTTACACCGTTGGTCAGTCATGTTGAGCATGTGTGTTTGGATGGGTTGAGTCATCTCGTCGTCAAGTCATGTAAGTGTGCATTTGCAAGATCACGTATGCATCTTTCGCCTATTCACACACTTAGTCACTTTGTTGAAGTTTTGATGACCGGATTCCCCTCTGAAAGTTTGTCCATCACCTCGCCATCGACTTAATCGACTGTCAACAAGAACAACGTAGAAGCACCGAGAAACCCATTTCAAGTTGTGTTGTCCACAAGCAAATCAATCAAACTCCATGTTGGTCAACCAGAGAGTTTGACCCGACAGCCACCCCGGGACTGACTCCCCTCAAAAATTGCGCAGAGGCTGTAGACCTTTCCCACTCTATTGACTAAGAAAATTGCGGAGACAGGCCGGACAGACACCTAATTCCCGTCCCTGTCTCCCTTAGAAAATTACGCAGCTTTTCCATCCAGCCCTCCCAACAGTCGACTAGCTGCTCACCTAGAAAATTATGTAGTTTTCATGAGCAAGCCTCCGCTGCCCAGCAGTCCACTCAACTCAGAAACTATGTAGAGGTGACCAGTGGGCCAGCCTCCCAGCGCCAGTGTAGTTTTTCCCACCAGCAGCTACTGGTAGTCGACTAATAGTTCCCTCCAGGAATTGTGTAGTTTTCGCTGCCAAGTTCTAGTAGCTAACTGCTAGTTCCCTCCAACAATTACGTAGTTTTTGCTGCCAAGCTCCCAACAGTTGATTGCTACTTCCCCTCAATAATTGTGCAATGTTGGCTACCAGTGACCCAACAACTAACTACCAGTTCCCCTCAAGAATTGTGTAGTTTTTGCTGCCAAGCTCCCGCTGCCAGCTCGTTTTGGAAATTGTGCAGATTTTTATTGCCCATCCTTTATGCAGCCTTGACTATTCCTCTAAAAAACTGTGCAGTTTTGCCCTCTAGCTGAGCCAGACCCCACGAACAGTCACTATCGATCCATATTTCCCATCTTCATTACCCAGTGACTCCTGCACACTTTCCATCAGCAGTGCCTGGAGCCTCCATCCTGCCTCGTCACCTTGTGATGCAGGAGCATCCGACTTAGCCAACAATGTGATTGTTTGTTCACATGTTGTGGCTAAACGAGATGAATTTCATTGGCCTAGATAAAATCAGTTTTAATAGAGAGAGTTGGGTCTCTCAAATTTGTCTTTATATTTAGTTATTGTAATAATTAGAAGATTGTATTATTTTTAGACTAAGGGATAAGTTGTTAGTGTAGGTGTGTAACAGAGCTTGAGAATAGAGATTTAATTGCTAGATTGATTAAAATAGGGATCGAGTTGTCAATGCAGTTAGTCTAGGATTTGACTCATAAAAGAGAAAAGAATGTAATGGAAAAGGATTAGCTGATATGATAGAGAATTGAGTGAGTAAGCGAGAGTTTGAGTGAAAGATATAGTTTTCCAAAGACCAAATTTCGATGGCACTCTTCGAATTCTTACTTTTCTCAGATGTAAAAAAGGTATACTTTTACCTGGCCATGCCCATATACGAAGGATTGGGTAGATTTAGCTTAGGATTTTAAGTTCTTAGGTTAATTTCCCTTGCTTACTAAGCATGATTTACTCCTATTTTCTCTCGGTTTTTCATCAATTCTATAGGTACAAGAGACAATCTTTCACATTGGACATTTCTTCTTTTGGTTAAATCTTATAACCACTTATAACTCATCATTACCCTCACTAATTGTCTGGTCACGTTTTTTTTCCGCATATGGGTTTTTCCCTCTTCTGGAGCAGCTAACTCGATTGGATTAAAGATTCAAGTTTTCATATAGCTTAACCCATGTTCTCTTCTTAATAATTATTCTTTGTCTCCCAGGTCAATCTTTGGGGAGGTCGCACCTAGTTATTGGCCTACCCCTAAACTGGGGTTCTTAAGGTTCCATGAAATTTTCAAAATGATTGTATTTTGTGAAGTTAGTTCTTGGCCTATCAACTTTTGTAAAATTTCAAATGTTTAGTAAATACTTTCGACTCGGAACACTTATCAACACTTTTTTTTCATATATGGGAAACTCGTTGCAGTTGTATCTATTGGAAAATCTGAACATATATTAATATATATATTTACACCATTCAATATATGCAATGTTACTTGATTTTGACTATTTAATTTTGTAAAAGATGGTTCAAAATTTCATTTCTAATAATATGTGTTTGACGTTCTTCCCAACGATGCAATTTGATAATTCATCAGTTAATTATTTTATGCAAACCTTTTGGGTTTCACAATTAGCCCCATGTTTTCAATAGTGTAAATGTAATGATTCTTGGAAACAGTCTCAGAGTCCCACCACTACTATTTTCTTGATATTATTATTATTATTATTATTTATATATTAACTTTCCTCTCAAATATCTTAGCTTTGAACAGGTCCTAAATAGTCCCAACATGCTTTCGAAGCGCTGCAAGTTTTTCCTTAAAAGGGTTACAACAACTATATATTTTATTTTATTTCTGGAAAGAGTATACAAAATAGTAGTGACCCATTTATATATATTTGGTATTTTGTTTTCAATCATTTGTTTGTAGATTTATTTACTTATTATTCGGATGGAACAACATGGGCCTAGTCCAAGGCCTATATTTCTTCCTCCAATCCTATTATTTATAGCTAAAAACTATCTTTGGCTACTAGTATTTGTCTAGAGAGGCCTAGAGACTAATATAGCTAACTGTAAGAACTAGTTATTCTATCAGTTACGTTTCATATCAGATCACAATCAAACTTTTACCATTTAACAGAATCATAACATAATGCACACATAAGACCATTTACACTTGGAAGGAAAGAAAACATAAAACAAGGGTTACACGCAATACTTATTTGTTTTAAGTTAGCTAGGAAAACACGAAAACTAGAAAGGAGAAAATATTACTCCACCCAACCAATGAGTACAAGTAGTCTCTACGAGAACATCCCCCAAGCCAGTTTCACTTCCACAACAATTTTCTTGACAGGGACCAGACCAAGTACACTTAGGGCTTATCTGACCACACCAGGTCATGCCTAGGATTTCGGAAACCTCACAGGTCTAACTGGGAATTCCATTGGCCAACCAACTCAAGAATTTCTTTTTCCTCATATTAGCATTCTACCTACCTTAACAACATCTTGTCTGAGGTATCAAGTTTTCAACTTTTGTTTCCTCTCTTGGACCTCCTTTGACCAGGCTCCAAGTCACTAAGTTCCCTCAAGATTTTTTCCTCACACCCTCTTGGTTCTCTTTCCCCTAACTGAGATGATTTATCTCTAGGGAGAGGCATAATTGTCTTCTAACTGTCTAGTAAGTGAAATTCTAATTTAGCATATTTTCCCTCTGTAATTTCCATGGCTAACCCTAACCAATTTTATTAATGAAATTTAGAATAAAACAAACATTTAATTTTATTACCTGTTCATACTTGGCCTCCTATATGGCCCACAATTTGCCAAGTCATTATAGTAATTTAGTAAATTAAAATATTTAAACTTCACTAAGGGGTACTACATTTATTTATTACTTAAATCAAACTTATTTTAAATTAAAAATATTATAAAGTTAAAGAAAAGATAATTTAAAAAAAAATTATAAATAAAAAATAATTTAATTTAATTTAACTTCTCCTCTTGTGATTTTAATTTCATAAAATTTAAATTTCAAAATTTTATAAAAAAAAAATGGTTGGAACTAAATCTCATATTTCAAGTAAATTTAAACAATGGAAAAAGTTACCAAAAAATAAATTTAGTTCAAGAAAAATAAATTGTTATTGGATATGATTTTGGAATATAATTTTGTCATTATTCCAGATTTTATTTATCATCCTATTGTAGCGGCTACAACCAACCTCCAAAATTTTTCCCTGCACACAATTTCAGAGCCTCCCTTGAGAGTTTCACTTGATGACTGCACACACTTAGGTTCACTCCGTGAGCTCGTGTGAGTCTTCGCACCCGCCTTGCTCGATCATTTCACCCAAGTTTTTGCATGTTCATGTCAAAGTCATGCTTGTGACCATGTTCTAGTTATACTCAAAGTCTTCACTTCGTGTGTACTTGTTGTGTTCGCCATGAAAACATCTGTCGCACTCACACATGGAGTCACATTCAATATCGCGCAAGCATCTTCACGATCGACCAATGATAAATCACAAGTGTCGTGCTTGTCACTTACACCATCGGTCAGTCATGTTGAGAATGTGTGTATGGATGGTTTGAGTCGTCTCGTCATCAAGTCATGTAAGTGTGTGTTTGCAAGATCACGTATACATCTTTCGCTTGTTCACACACCTAGTCACTTTGTTGAAGTTTTCACGATCGGATTCCCCTCTGACAGCTAGACCATCACCCCACCATTGACTCAATCGACTGTTGCCAAGAACAGTGCAGAAGCACCAAGCAATCAATTTCAAGTTGCGCTATCCACAAGAAAATCAATCAACCTCCATGTTGGTCAACCGGAGAGTTTGACCCGGCAGCCACCTTGGGACTGAATCCCCTCAAAAATTGCGCTGAGGCTGTAGACCTTTCTCACTCTGCTAACTGAGAAAATTGTGTAGACAAGCCCGACAGACACCCAGTGCCCATCCCTATCTCCCTTAGAAAATTATGCAGTATTTCTAGCCAGCCCTCCCAACAGTCGACCAGCTGCTCACCCAGAAAATTGTGCAGTTTTCATGAGCAAGCCTACTGCCCAGCAGTCTGCTCAGCTCAGAAATTGTGTATAGGTGACTAGCTAGCTAGCCTCCGATCATTAGTGCAGTTTTTCCCACTAGTAGCTCCTGGAAGCCCACTGACAGTTCCCCCTAGGAATTGTGCAGTTTTTGCTGCCAAGCGCTAGCAGCTAACTGCCAGTTCCCTCCAGGAATTGTGCAATTTTTTTTGCCAAGCTCCCAGCAGTTGACTGCTAGTTCCCCTCAAGAATTGCACAATTTTTTATAGCAGTCACCCAGCCGCTGACTACCAGTTCCCCTCAGGAATTGCGTAGTTTTTTCTGCCAAGCTCCTGTTGCCCGCTCATTTCGCAAATTTCACAGATTTTCCTGCCCATCCTTTCCATGGCCTTGACTATTCCTCTCAAAAACTGCGCAGTTTTGTCCTCCGGCTAAGCCAGACCTCGCGAATGGTCACTGTCGATCCGGATTTCCCATCTTCATCACCCAGTGGCTCCTACACAATTTTCATCAGTAGTGCCCAGAGCCTCCATCTTGCCTTGTAACCTTGTGATGCAGGAGCATCCGGACTTAGCCAGCAATGTGATTGTTTGTTCACATGTTGTGGCTAAGTGAGATGAATTTCATTGGCCTCAATGGTCAGAAATCAATTTCAATAAAGAGAGTTGGGTCTCTCGAATTTGTCTTTATATTCAGTTATTGTAATAATTAGAATATTGTATTATTTTTAGACTGAGGGATAAGTTGTTAGTGTAGGTGTGTAACAGAGCTTGAGAATAGAGATTTAATTGTTAGATTGATTAAAATAGGGATCGAGTTGTCAATGCAGTTAGTATAGGATTTGACTCATAAAAGAGAAAAGAATGTAATGGAGAAGGATTAGCTGAGATGATAGAGAATTGAGTGAGTAAGCAAGAGTTTCAGTGATAGATAGGGTTTGAGATTGAGACAGAGGTCAAATAAAATAATGTAATTGAGCCGAGAGGGCCACGACCCTATAATTCCTATTTTATTGAGTAATTGAATGAGTGTGGTGTTGCGTGTCAAATCCTGGTGTAGAATTTCATTTTCATCTGTGAATCGTTGTTCTGGACCCTAATTGGGTATTTCCCTATTTTTAATGCTTTATTTATAAACCACAGCCTTTATGTGTTTATTCGTAAATCACTGCCAATTCATGTTTAAAGTTAATATCGATATTAACTGCTAAACCTCTGTTTAAGCGCTTTTATTAAAGTTTTGATTTATGCACATGGTAGTATTTAGGAAAATCGTAAGTGGTATCTCATGTGCCTATCAAGTAGTAAGCGGTAATATTCCAAGTCCGCACGATTAGCCTTAGAGCTCAGCATGTAGTAGACGGAGGAGAGAAAAACAACTTTTCTCACGTGCGTCCGAAGTGATAATGACCGTGCTAGAGTCCATGCGAGATCATGTGATGACTGTTGGATTGAACGGAGAAGATCGACTGTGGAAAATCAACGAGCTAGTTGGTGATCAAGGAAAGCGATAGCCATTAGATTTGGAGAGAGGAGATCAACGTTGTAGAGTGAAGCGCTTGTTAAAAGGTAAAGGAAAAGTGGGACTGGCGGTGCTTAGTGAGAAAAGCGGGACCCTCACGGAAAAATAAACCACGTACATAATCTGTTTAAACACAGCTGATTGGTTATAAAGTTAACCATTAGTCTATTTTCATAATACCATATTATTTCATCAACCTCCTGCCTCATTTTGGTATCAGAGCTGATAGATTGAGTTTTGTTGCAGTAAACATGCCACCAAGGAGAGGAGTTGGTGTAGCTCGAGGAAGACCTGAAGCAAATGCAGTTCTATTGGATGAGATTCAGAGTCTACGTACAAGGATGGACACAATGAAGATTGCTCAGAGGAAAGCACCTGATGAAGGAGTTTTCAGTGCTACAGAAGAATCTTATGAGGAAGAAGAAGAGGAGGAAACTGAAACTACCAAAGTTATCAAGATGTTGGCTAAAGTAGGTGGAAAACCAAAGGTGGAAATTCCTTTGTATGAAGGGAGTCTCAATGTTGAAGAGTTGATGGAATGGATCAATACATTGGACAAATATTTTTACTATGAGGAGGTTGATGTAAAAAGAAGTTGAAATTTGCAGTTACCAGACTAAAAGTTCATGCAGCTATCTGGTGGGATGAACTACAAACATCCAAAGCAAGAAAAGGAAAGTCCAAGATCAAACTATGGTATAAAATGGTGAGTAAAATGAAAGCCAAATTTATGCCAAAAGATTATCAGTTAAATATTTTCAAACAATTACAGAATTTAAGGCAAAAAGGAATGTCTCTCAAAGAATATACAGAAGAGTTTTATAGGCTAAGTATTAGAGAAGGACGGCAGAGGATGACATGGAGAAGGTAGTGAGATACATCAATGGCTTGAGATATGACATACAGGATGAGATCAACTTGTTGAGTCTAAAGACAATTGAAGATGCCTATCAAGCAAGTTTGAAGGCGAAAGAGAAGATGTTGAGGAAACAAAATTAGAGGACTAGAGGGAAAAGTTTAGTAAGAGGTAGAGGAACTACCAGACCAAGATTTTAGCACCCTCAAAGTGAAGTAGGACGTTCAAGTAATATACCACCACAGAGAGGAGACTTCAGTAGAGGAAGATTTGCACCCAAAGGAAGAGGTCGAGGAACAGATATTCGGTGTTATACATGCGGAGAATGGGGACATGGATCATGAGACTTTCCTCATAATAAATCAACAAGTCAAAGGAATGTGAATGTGGCTAAGGCAAAGGAAGAAAAACCTCAAATTACAGACAAGGAAGAACCCCCTGAAGTAGGAGAATCCATGTTGTTGAAAAGGGTATTGCTTAAGGCAGAGAAAGAGACTAGAGAACCATATCAGAGAAAGAGTTTATTGAGAACTACATGAAATCCAAAGGAAAATGTTGTAAAGTGATAATTGACAGTGGAAGCATTAATAACCTTGTTTCTATAGAAATGGTGGACAAGCTAGGATTAGTGAAGACAGTACACCCTACTCCTTACAAAGTGTCATGGTTGTAAAAAGGACATCAAATTATTGTGATAGAACAATGCAAGGTAGAGATACAGATTGGTACTTATAAGGATGTGATATTGTGAGATGTAATGCCAATGGATGTATGCCATGTGTTGTTGGGAAGACCTTGGCAGTTTGATAGGAAACCTATTCATGATGGGAGAAGAAATACTTACGCTTTAGATAAGGATGGAAATAAACATACATTGCTTCCATTGAAGGATGAAACTGACAAAGGAACAACTGGAAATAGTGTTATGCTGATGAGTGGAAAGAAGTTGTTGCAAGAGGTTGGAAAAGGTGAAGAAATTCATTTTGTTGTCATACGAAGACCTAAGGTAATTTTGACTTCCACAAACTTAGATGATTTACCTAAAGAAATCAAAACTTTGTTGAATGATTTTGCTAATATTATTGTGGGTGAGCTGCCAAATGCAGTGCCACCAATCAGGAGTATTAGTCATCATATTGATCTAATACTAGGAGCAAGTTTTCCAAACAAAGCATACAGATTAACTCCTCAAGATAATGTAGAAGTTGGAAGACAAGTGCAAGAACTGATGGATAAGGGATTAATCAGAGAAAGTCTTAGTCCATGTGTTGTACCAACAGTACTCAGTCAAAAGAAAGGAGGTGAATGGTGTATGTGTACTAATTCCAAAGCCATAAACAAGATTACTACCAAGTATAGATTTCCTTTACCATGCATGGATGATTTGATGGATTGTTTGAGTGGGTCAAAGTATTTTACTAAAATAGATCTAAAGAGTGGATATCATCAAATAAGAATTAGAGAAGGAGATGAATGGAAGACTGCATTTAAAACAAACAATGGGTTGTATGAGTGGTTAGTGATGCCTTTTGGACTCACTAATGCACCCAGCACATTCATGAGATCGATGAATGAAGTCTTGAAGGAATATGCAAGCAAGTTTGTTATTGTAGAATTGAGGCTTCTGTGATCCATCATAATTGTAAAAAGAGCTTCTGCGTAAATCACATAGAAAGATCATTGTCGACGTGTTTCGAACCAACCAGTGTGGTTCATCGTCAGGACAAGTTGAACCACACTGGTTGGTTCGAAACGCGTCGACAATGATCTTTTTATGTGATTTACGCAGAAGCTCTTTTTACAAGTTTGTTATTGTTTATCTTGATGATATTCTAGTTTTCAACAGAAGCAAAGAAGAATATCTGGAGCATCTTAAGTTGGTTTTAAGAACTCTGCATAAAGAGAAATTGCTGATAAATATGAAGAAATGTAGTTTCATGAAAGAATAATGAATCTATTTGGGATTTGTAGTTTCTAAATAAGGTTTGAAAATGGATCCAGAGAAATTCCAAGCAATTTGAAACTAGCCTATTCCAAGAAACATATTTGAGGTAAGAAGCTTGCATGGTCTTGCAAGTTTTTATAGGAAATTTATCAGAGGTTTTAGTCAAATTTGTGCACCAATTCTTGAAACAATCAAGGAGACTAATCATCCATTCAAGTGGGCAGAAGTAGCAGACATAAATTTTAAGTTGTTGAAGAAGAAAATTACAGAGAAACCAGTTTTAGCTTTACCTGATTTTGAAAAAGTATTTCAACTTGAAACAGATGCTAGTGGAGTTGCAATTGGAGCAGTTTTGAGTTAGGAACAGAGACTAATAGCATACTTTAGTGAGAAACTAAATTAAGCTAAGAAGAAGTATTCTTCTTATGATGAATAATTTTATGCTATTGTGCAAGCTTTAAAAAAATGGAGACATTATTTGCTACCAAAGGAGTTTATATTGTATTCTCACAATCATGCATTACAGTTCATAAACAACCAACCAAAATTGAACCATAAACATGCCAAGTTGGTATAGTTTTTACAAAGCTTTACTTTTGTGATAAAACACAAAAGTGGTAAGTTAAACAAAGTTTCTAATGCTTTAAGCAAGGTAAATTTCATTGTGCAAGGATTAAGAGTTGGTATTGTAGGATTTGAAGAAATGATTGATATGTATAAAGATGATGTAGATTTCAAAGATATCTATGCATTTGTACAAACTCCGGTAGTTCATAATAGAAGCCAGTGGTTCGATTATCTTATCCAAGGAGGTTTACTTTTCAAAGGTAAGAAATTGTGCATTCCCAAATGTTCTATGAGGGAAAACATAATCAAAGAGAAACACGGTGGAGGATTATTTGGGCACTTTGGACAAGACAAAACATTTGCTCAAGTAAATTCTTTTTACTATTTGCCAAAGATGCAATTTGATGTTAAGAGATTTATTGAGAAGTGCAGGATATGTCAGCATGCTAAAGGGAGAAACCAAAATATATGATTGTACCAGCCATTGCCAATATCAGACCAACCATGGGATGCAGTTAGTATGGACTTTGTTTTCAGGTTACTTGGAACTCAAAGAGCAAATGATTCCATTTATGTTGTGGTAGATAGATTTTCCAAAATGACACATTTCATTGCATGTAAGAAGACTAGTGATGCAACACATATTGCTAATATGTTTTTTTCAAAAGTTGTAAGGTTACATGGATTGTCTGTAAGTATTGTTTCTGATAGGGATACAAAGTTTGTTGGGAATTTCTAGAGAACTCTTTGGAAGAAACTAGGTGCTAACCTTAATTTCAGTTCAACATACCATCCTCAACTAGATGGACAGACCGCAGTGGTAAACAGAAGCTTGGGAAACATGTTGAGAAGTTTAGTGTATCAAAATCCTAAGCAGTGGGATTTAGCACTTGCTCAGGTTGATTTTTCTTATAATGGCACTCCAAACCGAAGTACTCGAATGAGTCCATTTCATATTTTTTTTGGGATGAATCCAAGAGGTGTGTGTGAGCTCAGAAATTTGGGTAAACAGGAGACAAGAAGTGCAAAAGCTGAAGAGTTTTCGGAGCAGATGCAGAGACTACAAGAAGATGTTAAAGACAGATTGCAGGAAAGTAGTGGAAAATACAAACAGAGAGATGATATGAGGAGGAAAAAAAAGAATTCCAAGTGGGAGATTTAGTGATGGTATACTTGAGAAAAGAAATATTTCTTGTTGGGACTTATAATAAACTAGAGATGAAAAAGATAGGACCATGGATAATTATGAGGAAGTTTTAAACTAATTCTTATGAAATTGAATTGCCAGAAGGGGTTGGAAGATCACCTATCTTCAATGTTGCAGATTTGTACCCATACAAAGAGACAGAGACAGAGCTACAGAAAGAAGTTATGGAAGATGAAGTTCAAACTTTGAACTGGGAAGAACAAATACCAAATACAATCAAGAAATAGGTAGAAGAAGTTTTGGAGAAAAGAGCATCCAAAAGAACCAGAGGACAGGTTTATTTTCAGTATCTAGTCAAATGGAAAGGACAGCCAATGGAGGATGCTAGTTGGTTGACAGCAGCAGAGTTGCAAAAGTATGGAGTAAACCCTCAAAGTATGAGGGATGCTTCTTTTCTTCCCCAGGAGTCTGATGCAAGAGCATCCAGACTTAGCCAACAATGTGATTGTTTGTTCACATGTTGTGGCTAAATGAGATGAATTTCATTGGCCTAAATGCTCAAAAATCAGTTTTAATAGAGAGAGTTGGGTCTCTAAAATTTGTCTTTATATTTAGTTATTGTAATAATTAGAATATTGTATTATTTTTAGACTAAGGGATAAGTTGTTAGTGTAGGTGTGTAACAGAGCTTGAGAATAGAGATTTAATTGTTAGATTGATTAAAATAAGGATCGAGTTGTCAATGCAGTTAGTCTAGGATTTGATTCATAAAAGAGAAAAGAATGTAATGGAGAAGGATTAGTTGAGATGATAGAGAATTGAGTGAGTAAGCAAGAGTTTGAGTGATAGATAGGGTTTGATATTGAGACAAAGGTCAGATAAACTGTTGTAATTGAGCCGAGAGGGCCAAGACCCTATAATTCCTATTTTATTGAATAATTGAATGAGTGTGGTGTTGCGTGTTAAATCGTGGTGCAGAATTTCATTTTCATCTGCGTATCAGTGTTCTAGACCCTAATCGGGTATTTCCCTATTTTTAATGCTTTATTTATAAACCACAACCTTCATGTGTTTATTCGTAAATCGGTGCCAATTCGTGTTTAGAGTTAATATTCCGAGTCCACGTGATTAGCCTTAGAGCTCGACATGTAGCAAACGAAGGAGAGAGAAAACAGCTTTTCTCGCGTGCCTCCAGAGTGATAACGACCTTGCTAGAGTCCACGCGAGATTGTGCAACGACCATTGGATCAAACAGAGAAGATCGATGGTGGAAAATCGACGGCTAGTTGGTGATCGGGGAAAGTGATAACCGTTAGATTTGGATAGAGGAGATCAAAGGTGCAGAGTGAAGCGCTTGTTAAAAGGTAAAGGAAAATTGGGACCGATGGTGTTTAGTGAGAAAAGCAGGACCCTCATGGAAAAGTAAACCACATACAGAATCCGTTTAAACGCAACTGATTGGTTATAAAGTTAACCATTAGTCTATTTTCAAACTACCATCTTATTTCATCAACCTCCTGCGTCACCTTGTCACCTCTCCTGGTCACTTGCATCTGAAATGATCATGCATCATTGTAGACAAGGAGGTTTATGGATTTGATGTCATCTCGTCATGAGTGACTGTAGATGCTAGTACACAAATAAGCATGGCACGGAGATGGATGGGATGAACAAAGGGAGCACATGTAGGAGGACAGGTTTACCAATGGACAAACAGATGATGCATGCAAAGGGATGTGCTCATGAACCGATGATCATGCAAATATGTGTTCGCGGATGGAGGGACAAGCAAAAACGCAAGATGTGTTCACGAATGGATGGACGAACGAACATGCACCTTTTGCAAATGGACAAACCTGTCAAGATTACCGACATACAAGCAAGGAGCAATGTGTGAATGCAAAATCAAGCGAACCAATGACCATCGAAGACTCTACACATTTTTCCATGCGGAGGTGAAGCTGTGACACACTATGAGGACATCCATCACCCAATAGAACTGTAGCTCGACATGCACACCAACAGCAGCACAAATGTACTAGCACTGTCATGTCGAGTCATGTCATCCACATCTCTACTATGGGCCATACTTTCAATCAATGTAATATAACATGGAATTCCAAGAGACCCACTTGTGGTACGAAGGGTCATGTAAAGTTGAAAAGTCATGGAAGTCAAACAGTCATGAGGATAGTCGAACAGCCACAAGGGTCAGTTTCACCCTTCGCTATAAATACCCCCTCATTTGTACATGTAGTGAACTTTTCACCTCATCTTCTCCCACATAGCATTGAGAATCTGTAATCTTTTCTTTGAGGATTAAATAGTGGCTCCAACGCCCCGCTCATGGCGTTAGTGATGTATGGTGTAACGATGTGTCTTGGAAGTTTCGCTTAATTTAGAAGCTTTCTATCAGGCCTTCACATTTTCACACATGTATTCTAATTGTTGTAAGACTAATCTTAAACACTTGTAATGCATGTTGCTTTAACCAGCGTTTAACACTTGAACTAATTCACTTGTTGTAATACATATATGTTAATGACAATGTGTTGTATATGCTGTTAACGTTGTTGCCCATGTTGACTACTCTCCCAGACATTAGACAGACCTTTCACAGAAAACTTTCTATAACAACCATTGCACTCACGCGGACTAATCTGATGACTTTTATACATGTTATCTTACCTTGTGCGTTGTGATTGCTGCATCTGTGTGGACTGTTCCGCCAGAAGCTATACATGTCCTGTTGTTCTGTGTGTTCCTAGCAGATTTGGGACTACTCCCAACCGACTTGGGACTCCCTCCCACCCTCTCCCTCTATGGTGAAAGAACCATTGACACAAGTGGCACCTACAATTTCCAGGCACAGGAACCTCACTTCTCGAAAGACAAAGGAGACCACTCTCCTGTGCTCACAAGTAAGAGTTGAGGCAAATCTTTAAGATAATGGAAACCGGGACATCATACCAAATGGGACTCCCACACCAAATAGTGTGAGGTCTACTTGGGACTTCATACCGGGGTGATCCCCTGAATGTTGGTGGGTCCAACACCGTCAACATTTTTGGCACTAGAAGGAGGGCCAGATGACAAGCTGAGTCCTCACAATCTGTTTTGAATCTTTGCATATCTATCATGACCAACTACATAGTTTCTCTTCTGGAGTGTATGTATTATGGAAACGACTTCAAAATCTCAGAAGAGCTCTCAGATAACTTGTCACATAAAACATATGATGGTGGAGGCTATGTAGTCTTGGTTACGCACGTGGTCGACATTGTAGGATCATGCGAAGAAATGGAATCTTTGAAGAACACATGACATACGTGCTATTAGTGTACATGCTTCGAGGGAACCCATTGCAGTAGTGTGCCACACTACCTGAAAAATCTATTCATTTTCTTGCTCCTTTGGTCGCAGAGATTAATTGTGCTTTCAATCACTTTAACCGTAAAGCACTCGATAAAGAAATTATGAAATTATGAAAATCACCCAATGAATCCGTTGAATAGTTTAACACTTGCTTTCTAATCTTGCTTACTGATTTCTCGAAGATGAAATCGATTGGGAATTTCTCGATGGAAGATTTGAGTATCTTCTTCACATATCCAAGAATCCACAATTCTTGAAATCATTTGAATCCCGCTCAACATACCTCAGTGATGGAGCTACACAATCACAGGCAGGCACAGTTGTTATCACAAGTGATTGTCCTCCTTCACCTCATTAAATAGCTCTAGCACCGCAGATTGATGTGGGAGAACATGCAAACGCATCTATTGAACGGTCACATCCTCCCACCTCACCTGCTTTTGATATCTGCACAGATTTTTGTTGCAAGCCTATTGGTTGTCACGTGGATTCATTCCCTCAACCTCAGTCCCCATGTTCTATTGATCCTTCGGATTGTACTGTCTTGTGTTCTTCCATTCCAGAATCCTCATCTACTCTGAACAAGGATCAATTTGTTGATGGAGTTAGTACTATACGACCAACCTGCACCATCATTCATGATGAGTGTGTGTGGGAATCTAAAGAAGAACCAACGGTGAAGGATGACTTCCTTCCATTTGCACCTCACCCAATATATCCTGACATCCCTTTTGATTCTGCCGCTATTGATTTTCCATGTGAAAACTCATTTTCAGATGTTTATACTTCTGATTGTTCATAGGACACATTGGATGTCAATATGTCATTAAATTACAGAGAGGACACATCTCCCTCTGAAAATCTATCCAATCCGTTATATATCATTTCTAGCAACACAGAGGGTGAACATCCTTGCTTCTCATCTACCCCTCTGCACGATTCGTCAAACCATGAGGATGGCGACAAACATCCTGAATTTTTTGATCTTGGTTTTCGTGATCTCTCTACTTCTTCATCTGATCACTATGTGGATTCAATCGTTGTTAATCTGTCTAAGATACTAGCCTACGATGATCTATCTGTCGATGAAGTCGAAACCCCCCAGACTGTCAGGGCACTTCAGCCTGAGCTGATGGTTATGCTGGGTCTTTGTTTTCCTGAGGTTGGTTTCACTTTCGATCAGGAAATTGTTGAAACATGCAACACTGCTCATCACTCTCTACTTTGCATTGAAGATCAACCAAACACCCATATTTCGCTTCCTCCACTCGAACTACATGATCCCATTGCTCATGCATTGGAGGAATCTTACACAGCAAGCACACTTGCACAACGTAAGTGGTCTACCTTTATCACGCTTTCTTGCAAGTCACAGTCAAGAGAATGCATACACTCAACATATGTACATAGTGTAGCACCGCACCATGCCAAGTCCATAGAGTGCATGACATGAACTTTCACTCACTTTTGTTCTGTGGACACTGGTAAGCTTGGAGTGTCTACGTCTTCATCGTTATATCTTTCATGCTTGCTGGCTTGCGCAACTGTGATGATCACAAACCATGCCTTCACTAACATGGGTCAACCAATGTGTCGGTGGCTGCATTGGAAGTATCACTTCATGTGAGACAACCCCTGCACTGTTAGCTTAAAAGTAGTAGTACTTGCTTTGAGTTGTTTTCTTGCATGCATTTTTTATTCTTTCTTTGTTTGTTTGCTTGCTTACTTGTTTGTTTTCTTACTCACTTTGCATATGCATTTGCTTTTGCTTCTTTCTTTGCTTTTTGGTTCGTTTGCTTGTTTATGTCTGTAGGTTAGTTTCACATGGATCATGTGCGACTCTTAAAATAGGCTAGGTGAAGTACATGAGGACTTGTACAACTATAAATACTTGGTTATCTATTGTCCTGCCTCTTATGTAAGAACTTGTTGCCTTCAGTCCATGATACATCGATGGAAAATACGTACATAGTCCATGAGAAGCTTGGCCCACACACATATTGGCTGCAATCACTTGATGGGGGGGTTGACAACCTTCCTATCAATGGTCAGGATCTCAAGCATTATTTACAGTGGGTTGGGTCACGCCTCGTGCCATGTACATAGTCTTCTTGTTGTTTGTTGTTTTCATTTTGTTTGCCTTGATTACTATCTTTGTTCTTATTTGGTTTGTTCTTCTTACTATTTTTGTTTCTAGAAATAAGTGCTACCAACTACTCTGTTTTGGCTTTTGAATAGAGTATGTGGCTGAGATTTGAAGAAACTTGTGACACTTCCGCACTTGGTCAGTCTTTTGTGTGTATTCTCTGTGCTTGGTTATAACCTTCATCCAATGAAGTCTTGATGGAAAATACAAGTCGTATGCGAGGGAAGTTTTGGTCCAACCATGAACCGGTGTCCACACTGGGAAGCCCCATGCCTGCACTCAACCTTTTGCTTTGTGATTTCAAGCTCATCCAAGTAGTTGAAACAGAGAAGGGGAAATCTAAACGAGAAAACCTATGTCAGAGGTATTACATGCTTATCTGAAGGAACAACCTTTTCTACTCTCAATAAGTTGGGATCCCTCTTCCGCCCAAAATAAATAATTGGCTATGCACAGTCCTCTTGAAAAATACAAAGGTAGAATAAGAGAAAGGCTTCCTACATAGAGAGGTGAAGTATGCAAATCCACCGGGGTACTGACCAAGATTGCTGGCAGTGGAGCAATGTGTGTGTTCCTACGTGACTCCATCGAGGTACTATCCAGGCATGCTGGCAGTGGAACAACGCCAGAGATGAAAACTTATACTCTGAAAATCTTCAACTCGCAAGCTAAACTACCATTCCTTAATTCGAAACATTGTGATCAAGTTGAGCTTTTGCTTGTGTTTGACTGAGTCAGCAAAAGGTGAACCATGTATGTCCATGAGGTAAGTGGGGAAGCCAAAGTAACTTACATAGTGATTCAATGATCTCCGAAAGACCAAGGCCCTATGCTATCAACAAATCAAAATAGAGAAGTTGGATTTCTACCAGTGTGTCACCAAGTGTTGTAGCAGCTACATCCACACTCCAAAATTTTGGCTTGCACCCAATTTCGGAGCCTCCCTTGAGAGTTTCACTTGATGACTGCACGCACTCGGGTTCACTCCATGCGCTCATGTGAGTATTCGCACCTACCTTGCTTGATCATTTCACCCAAGTTTTTGCATGTTCATGTCAAAGTCATGCTTGTGACCATGTTCTGGTTATGCTCAAAGTCTTTGCTTCATGTGTACTTGTTGTGTTCGCTATGAAATCAATTGTCGCACTCACACACGAACCACATTCACTGTCATGCAAGTGTCATCATGGTCGACCAACAATCAATCACAAGTGTTGCACTTTTCACTTACACTGTTAGTAAGTGATGTTGAGCATGTGTGTCTGGATGGTTTGAGTAATCTCGTCGTCAAGTCGTGTAAGTGTGTGTTTGCAAGATCGTGTATGGATTTTTCACTTGTTCACACACTTAGTCACTTTGTTGAACTTCTGACTATAAGATTCCCCTCTAACAGCCAGACCATCACCCCACCATTGACTCGATCGACTATCACCCAAAATAGCGCAGAAGCACCAAGAAAGCCATTTCAAGCTCCTTTGTCCACAAGAAAATGAATCAACCTTCATGCTGGTCAACCAGAGAGTTTAACCCAGGAGCCAACCTAGGAATAAATCCCCTAAAAAATTGTGCAGAGGCTACAGACCTTGCCCACTCTGCTGACTAAGAAAATTGTGTAGACAGGCCAGACAGACACCAAGTACCCGTCCCTGTCTCCCTCAGAAAATTGTGCAATTTTCCTCAGCAAGTCCTCTACTACCTAGTATTCTGCTTAGTTCCGAAACTATGTAGAGGTGACCAACAGGCCAACCTCCCAGCTTTAGTGTAATTTTTCCCACCAACTGCCTCCTGGAAGCTGACTAACAGTTCCTTTCAGGAATTGCACATTTTTTTCTACCAAGCTCTAGTAGCTGACTTCCACTTCCCTCTAGGAATTGCACAGTTTTTGCTACCAAGCTCCCGGCAGTTGATTTCCAGTTCCCCTTAGGAATTGCACAGTTTTTGGTGCTAGTGACCCAGCAACTGTCTGTCAGTTCCCCTTGGGAATTGCGCAGTTTTTGCTGCCAAGCTCCCGCTGCCTGCTCGTTCCAGAAATTGAGTATATTTTGCCTGCCCAGCCTTTCCGCAACCTAGATTGTTCCTCTCAAAAACTACGCAGTTTTGTCATCCAGCTTAGCGAGACCCCATGGACAGTCACTGTTGATCTAGATTGACCATCTTCATCACCCAGTGACTCCTGTGCATTTTTCATCAGCAGTGCCCAAAGCCTCCATCCCACCTCGCAACCTTGTCACCTCTCCCAGTCACCTACATTTGAAATGATCATGCATCATGGTAGACTAGGAGGTTTATGGATTTGATGTCATCTCGTCATGAGTGAATGGAGACATAGGTACATAAACACATGTGGTAGGATGATGGATGGGATGAACAAAGGTAGCACATGCAGAAGGACAGGTTCACCAACATACGAATAGACGATTCATGCAAAGAGATGTGCTCTCGAATAGATGATCATGCAAATATGTGTTCGCGAATGGAAAAATGAGAAAAAATGCAATATGTGTTTATGAATGGATGGATGGACGAACATGCACCTTTTTTCAATGAACGAACCTGTCAAGCTTACCAACATACAAGCAAGGAGCAATGTGTGAATGCAACGTCAAGCGAACCAATGACCATCGAAGACTCCACGCATTTTTCCATGCGAAGGAGAAGCTGTGACACACTGTGAGGACATCCATCACCCAGCAGCATTGCAACTTTCCATGCACACCAACAATAACATGAATGTACCAGCACTGTCAGGTCAAGTCATGTCATGAGTCATGTTGTCCACATCTCTACTATAGGCCATATTGTTAATCAATGTAATGTAACGTGGAAGTCCAAGAGACCCACTTGTTGTAGGAAGAGTCATGTAAAGTCAAAAATTCATGGAAGTCAAACAATCATGAGGGTAGTCGAACAACCACAAGGGTCAGTTTCACAATTGGCTATAAATACCCCCTCATTTGTACATGCAACAGAATTTTCACCTTAGCTCCTCCCACATAGCCTTGAGACTATGTAATCTTTTCTCTGAGGAGTAAGTAGTGGCTCCAATGCCCCACTCATGGGGTTAGTGATTTATGGTGTAACGATTTGTCTTGGAACTTTCATTTAATTCGTAATCCTGCTATCAGGCCAACACAATTTCACACATGCATTGTAAATTTTGTAAGACTAATCTTAAACACTTGTAATTCATGCTGCTTTCTCCTGTGTTTAACACTTGAACTAATTCACTTGTTGTAATACATATATGCTAATGAAAATGTGTTGTATATGATGTTAACGTTGTCTCGCCCATGTTGACTACTCTCCCAAACATCAGACAGACCTTTCACAGGAAACTTTTTATAACAGTCATTGTACTTGCACGAACTAATCCGCTGAGTGTTATACATGTTATCTTACCTTGTGTGTTGTGACTGTCGCTTCTTTGTGGACTATTCCACTAGAAGCTGTGCATGTCTTGTTGTGTTGTGTGTTCCTAGGAGAGTTGGGACTACTCCCAACTAACTTGGGACTCACTCCCACCCTCTCTCTCTACCGTGAAATAACCATTGACACAAGTGACACTTACAATCACTAGGCACGCGAACCTCACTTCTCGAAAGACAAAGCAGACCACTCTCCTATTCTGACAAGTAAGAGTTGAGGCAAATCTTTAAGATAATGGAAACCAGACCATCATACCAAACGGAAATCCCACACCAAATGGTGTGAGGTCTAGTTGGGACTTCATACTGGGATGATCCTCTGAATGTTGGTGAGTCCAGCACCGTCAACACATCCCTTTTGCCTATTTAATTTTATTTTCAAATTTTTTGTGCACACTCATTAATTGACGTGATCAATTGTTACTACGAGTCAAAACAAAAATCAAATCATTCCTATATTTTTTAAATTTTATTTTGCATGATATATACATTATATGTAAAAAAATATAACTAGTTTTCAATTGTTTTGAGAAATATGTCTATAAGATATACAAATATGAAGTGAAGTCCACGCTTGATCTTACATAGAAGAAGTTAAATTATATGGAATTTTATGTCTTTAAATATAATACTAGTGTAGCCCCCTTATTATTATTGTTATTGTCGCCCCCTTATTGTTATTATTGTGTGCATGTAGCCCCCATATTTGTATTTTTGAGCCTCATAGAAGCTCACTATTGTTATTTTTGTGCCCTTACATTATTATTGTTATGTAGGCTCTAATTATATTGTGACCCCTTAGACTCCTATATATACAAAGGAGGTCTTATCATTTGTATCATCCAAGAATTGTTCATTTATGTGATGGGTTCCCCCCTTTAAGAGGCTATTTTTCAAATCATTGATCGATCTTTTCTTCTGTTTTATGAGTTGGTTGCATAAAATTTGGTACCAGAGCTTTGGATTCTAGGGTTTCACGGCTTCAAACAGATCGTCATATAATTTTCACTATAACCTTTTTTTAACGAAGATTCAGAAGCTGAAATTACGATAACATGGAACCTAAATCTTGGTGAATTTCTTGTTGGAATTTCAGGTCTTAGTTCTCTATATTTTCTGAGATATGGTCTGAAGCAGTTGGGGTTTTTTCATGCTCCAGAATTCAGTCTCAAACAAGTGACTCAGGGGAAATTGTTATAACTTTCCCTTCAAGCATCATATTGGAATTTGGTAAAAAGTTGAAGAAAGATAATGGAATTTATTTTCTTTTGTATCAATTTCAAGGCTAAACACTGAAATGGGACACGTGAAATTATGTACAAGTTGACTCTACTGAACCAGTCCATAATCAAGTCATTATGGGATATTTGGCATAACATTATCTTGAAGAATCCAATTTTGGTCTGAATTGTGGAGTTGGAAAGAATACTTAGAGGGCTACCACCAGAATGAATTTTAGACCATGGAGATATGAAATTATAGAGTTACGAGCATTTAAATATGGATCTCCTAAAAGAAAGAAAAAGGTGCATATTTGTTTTTAAAATTGCTTAAATTTTGTTTGAAAAATCATCATGAAGTCATTCCAAGGGCATATTGAATCATATATATCAGTATTAGTTTCTAAAATTCCTCCCAAAAATAATAATTCTACACCCATAAAGCCCTCAGAAAGCTCTACTATGACGCATGAAGAGGAAGAATTGCAACATGATATATCAAAATTACGGGACCAAGTGCAACAAATTTCACTCTCACAAAGAGCAAACAAAGATGAACTAAAAGGGGACATGGATGATTTGAAAGCAAAAATAAAGGGTGACTTTGATGGTTTAAAAGCTGACATGAATGGTTTAAAAGAACATCGAAGGTTTGAAGGAAGGTTTGACAAAGTTGTTACAAGAAATGCTTCCTAATGGTGAAAATGTATTCTATGAAACTCATGATGACAAAAAAATGAATGTTAATCATGATTTTAGATATTCCAATGTTGGGTTTAAGACCTAGTATATTCCAAAGATGGATATAAGGAATTTTGATGGCAAGGATCCAGTAACATGGATACTACAGATGGAGCATATTTTGATCTCCATGTTGTGCAACGCACACAAAAGGTCTGCATTGCATCTTTATATTTAAAAACCAATCAATTTGTATGGTATATATGGCTTTGTTCTCATAAACCACTTGTCACTTGGTCAATTTTTACAAAGGAAATGATAGCACATTATGATAATACAAAGAACAACACCTTCTTTAGCCAATTAATAAATATCAAACAACAAGGTTCAATGGTGGAGCAGATTGAGGACTTCCAAAAATGGAATATCAAGGTAAATGACATTCCAAAGGAGCATAAGATTGATGTCTTCATAGGGAAATTAAAGGATAACATCCAACATGAGGTTAGCCTTTGGGAACCTGATTAATTAGAGAATAAATTTAGGGTGGCAAGAAAAGTTGAAAGAAACATTTTGCAAACAAGGAAGTCTACCGCTCACAACTATAAAGATGGGAGTGTTTCTTCTCCTAGCCTTCCACAACCTACAAGATTGACACCACAACAATTGGAGGAAAAAATATCAAGAGGCCTTTGTTATAGTTGTGATAAAAAAATACACTAAAGGTCATAAGTGCACCGAGAAGAAATTAGTATACATAGATTATGAAGAGAAGGAACAAAAAGAACACAAAACATCAAAAGAGGAGGATATACATGAGGAACCAACCCCAGAGAAACAACAAATGAATCTGACCATATCTTGTAATGCGTTGGAATAAATTACCACTCCTCAAACTCTCAAGATAGAAGGATAAATCAAGAAGGAAAAGGTAATAGTGTTGATATATTTGGGTCCCATAATTTTATTCATTGTGAGATAGCCAAGGAATTGAATTGCTTCCTATATCCATCATGCAAGTGTCAAGTGATGGTTGCAAATGGAGAAACTATAAATTTCTCTAGAAATTTCCATAATATAAAGCTAACCATGGGGGAATATGTATTGAACAGTCCAATTCTTTCCATTCCAATGGGTTGTATTGATGTTGTGCTAGGAGTCCAATGGTTACAATCTTTACAGGTGATATCTTTCAATTTTCAAGAACTTTCTTGAAATTTTTTTGCGAAGGAAAGGAAGTTGAATTAAGAGGTATATTAGGGAAACTAGGAAAGATAATAATCTCTAATGACATGAAAAAAACTTATGAATAAATAAAAATGGGGCGTAATTGCACAATTATGCTCACTAGAGGTTCAAACATCGAAATAATCTATTTCTCCAAATCTCCAAAAAGTCTTGGACAACTATTCCAAGGTGTTTCAGACTCCTAAAGGCCTCCCACTTATTTTTTATCATGATCATGTTATTAATTTGATTCCAGGAAGTTTTCATCCAAACATTAAGCTTTACAGATATCCTTATGCCCAAAATAGTGAAATTGAATGTATGGTTGTAGAAATGCTAGAGGCTAGTGTAATTCAACCTAGTCAAAGTTATTTCTCTGCTCTAGTAGTATTGGTGCACAAGAAGGATGGATCATGGATTATGTGTCTAGATTATATGGAGCTCGACAAGCTTACTATTAAAGATAAATTTCCCATTCATGTCATTAATGAATTGTTGGATGAATTACATGAAGCAATTTACTTCTCCGAGATGGATCTTTGTTCAGGATATCATTAATTTATTAGAATGAAGATTGAAGACATTTTGAAAACAACATCCAAAACTCATGAGGTCATTATGGCTTTTTGGTCATGCCTTTTGGCCTACCTAATGCACCTTCTACATTTCAAGGTTTGATGAATTCCATTTTCAAACCCTTTATTAGAAAATTTGTGCTGGTATTTTTTGATTATATACTAATCTACAACAAGTATTGGAAGGATCATGTTCAACATGTTGATAGGGTACTCAAACTATTGGAGGAGAAACAATTATATGAAAAAACCTACAAATTTGACTTTGGATTACAAGAGGTGGAATATTTGGGTCATATTGTATCTCATGAGGGTGTTAAGGTAGACCCTACCAAAATTAAATCCATTAAGAAATGGAAAATACACACAGCTATAAAGAATATTCAAGGATTTATTAGGTTGACAAGGTATTATCACAAGTTTCTTAATAATTATTGGAGAATAGTAGCACCTCTAAAATCATTATTGAAGAAAGATGCATTTTCTTGGACTCCAAAAGCAACTAAGGCCTTTGAACATCTTAAAGAGGAAATGTGCCAAGAACTGGTCTTAGCTATGCCAAACTTCACAAAAACATTTATTGTGGAATGCGATGCCTTAGGAAATGGAATTGTTGTTGTTTTAATGAAAGAAGAAAGACCCATTTCTTTTAAAAGTCGTCCACTCAAAGGAAAGTATTTACACAAACTTATTTATGAGAAGGAAATGTTGGCAATACTACATGCACTAAAACAATGACGACCTTACCTAATGGGATGACATTTCAAAGTAAAAATAGATCATCATAGTCTTAAATACTTTTTGTAACAAATATTATCTTTAGAAGAGAAGAAAAAATGGGTGATAAATATGTTCAGTTATGACTTTGAAATCATCCACAAAAAATGGAAGAAAAATGTTGTTGCAGATGCACTCTCAAGGAAGGATGAGGATGTGGAATCATTGTTTTGTCCCATTTCTATTATCCAACCTGAGTGGATAACTGAAGAAAGGGATGAATGGAAGAATAATGAAGAGGTGTGGATACTCATTCAAAAGTTATAGCAAGATCCTAGTACATATAATACATTTAGCTAGAAAAATGATTGATTATTGTACAAAGATCACTTATATCTTTGTAAGAATTCTCAACTCAAACAAAAGATTCTTTTGAAATTGCACACCTCTCCCTTAGGAGGGAACTCAAGATTTTTAAAAACGTACCATAGGGTCAAGAAGGAGTTTTTTTGGAATGGTATTAAATATGATATTTAGAATTTTATGGTAGAATGTTTGGTTTGCCAACAAAATAAAGTTGAGACAATTAAGGCCTTGGGTCTAT
Organism: Pinus taeda; assembly: GCA_000404065.3. Classification (NCBI taxonomy): domain Eukaryota; kingdom Viridiplantae; phylum Streptophyta; class Pinopsida; order Pinales; family Pinaceae; genus Pinus; species Pinus taeda. The sequence goes on along the minus strand of APFE031336820.1, from coordinate 40,049 downwards.
TATAACCTTTAGCCATTCCAAGTCAATGTTGGGAGGAGGTCTCAAAGAATTTTATCACATGTTTACCCAAGTTTGAAGGAAATAGTGTCATCATGGTGGTAGTTGATGGACTTACCAAGTATGCATACTTTTGTGCATTATCTCATCCTTTTAAAGCTAGTAATTGCTACTGCATTTATGGAAACAATTCAAAAGCTTCATGGAAACCCAAAGATTATAGTAAGCAACGAAGATCCCATTTTCATTGGAAATTTTTAGACAGAAAATTATTTTCTTATCTTGATACTCAGTTAGCTCATAGCTCATCTTATCATCCTCAATTTGATGGGAAAACTAAGATAGTCAAAAAATGTTTGGAATGATATCTTTGTTGTTTTGTATTTAATAAACAAACACAATGGGTCATGTGATTACCTCTAGCTGAATGGTGGTATAAAACTTCCTTCCATACTGTAGCAAAAATGACCCCATTTACGGCACTTTCTGGATATCATCCACTATCCATCGCATCATACTTAAGAGAAAATTCTAAGGTTAAAGAAATGGAATATCACATTGAGCATCAACAACAACTTTCCAACTCTTAAAGGATAACCTCACTCTGGCGCATAATCTAATGAAACAACAGAAATATCAACATCGCAGTGGAATAATTTTTGATATAGGTGACTGGGTATTTTTAGAGCTACAACCATACAATCAAATGTCTCTCAAGAAAGCTAAGAAGGATAATAAATTATCACCCAAGTACTACGGTCCTTACAAGGTGTTGTAAAATATTGGTACTATGGAATAAAAATTAGAGTTTTTTGCATCTTCTTGAGTACACCCAGTTTTCCATGTTTCATGTTTAAAGAAGATTATGAATGACAATCTTCCAGTTCAAACAATGTTGCTAGAACTTGACGAAGAAGGAAAAATCATATTTGATCCTGAAGCAAGAACCCGACAACTACGTAATCCATTAATTTTGAATTATCTCATTAAGTGGAAGAAATTACTCGCTTAAAATTTCACATGAGAGGATGATAATTTTATACAAAAGCATCCAAAACTACTCAAGCATTCAGGAAAACACTTTTTTGGAGAGGGGCATGTTAGGTCCCTATAATACTAGTGTAGCCTTCTTATTGTTATCATTGTGTCCATGTAGCACCCATATTGTTATTGCTGTGCCCCATAGAAATCCACTATTGTTAATTTTGTGCTCTTACATTATTATTATTACGTAGGCTTTGATTATATCGTGACCCCTTAGGCTCATATATATAAAAAGGAGGTCTTTTCATTTGTATCATCCACGAATTGTTCATTTATGTGATGTAAATAGGGTTTCCCCCTCAAAGAAACTATTTTTCAAGTGTTGATCTATCTTTTCTTATGTTTTATGAGTTGGTTGCATAACATTGATCAATTGTTACTACAAGTCAAAATTGTTAGGTTGTGTTATATTCTTTCCACAACTAGACCACGTAGTTAACCGGGGGGTTAGAGGGGGGCGAAGCCCCCCCTTCGTTGTGTCGATTGCACAGCAGGGGGTTTGAGGGGGAGGGTAGCCACCCTGTACGAGATCCGGGGCAACGCCTCGGGGAAATTTTTTTTGGACCCTATATTAGGTTGGGCGGACTTACCTATGGTTTTGTGCATTGTTTTTGGACATGGTTTTGGACGCAATGGTTTTCGGTCCATGGTATTGGATGCTTTGGCATGTATAAATATGTATTGTAACATTGAAATGAACATAATGAAAAATCAAGCTGATAGTCCCGGTTTTGTGATCTAGGAGAAAATCTCTATGTATATGTGTTTTATGTGTTATTCTCTCGCATTGTTTATTTTCTGTTGTTAGAATTCATATGCAGGTAATTTCTGTACGAGGTTAAAACCTACATTTGGTATCAGAGTTGTTTTGGCTTCAAAGGGACGCCTTGTTGCTGAGGGGTTTCGCTCGGGCCTATGGTAGACCCTGTTCAGTGGGAGAATGTAGGTTTTAACCCCGTACAGAAATTACCTGCATACGAATTCTAAAACATAGAAAATAAGCAATGCAAGAGCATAACACATAAAACACATATACACAGAGATTTCCCCTGGATCCCAAAACCGGGACTACTAGCTTGATTTTTCATTATGTTCCTTTCAATGTTACAATACATATTTATACATTCTGAAGCATCCAATACCATGGACCGAAAACCATCGCATCCAAAAAACATGTGCGAAAACCATGCACAAAACCATAGGTGGGTCCGCCCAACCTTACTAAAACCAAAATTTTCTAGGGCGCTACCCTGGACCCCATAAAGTGGGGTTACAGGTACGCCTCAAACCCCATGTGACCCCCCGTCTAACCCCCTCGGTTAACTACGTGGGCTAGTCGTGGAAAGAATATAACACAACCCAACATTCTCCCACTTGTTGTTTTCTTTCCACATGGTGCCACAAGAGAGCTTAGTCATTTTTCTAGCCCTGAAACGCCCATTGTCTCTCTACACCAAGAGAACTTCTCATAGCTCACAGATTTTGTTAATACATCTACAGTATTCTTCAAAGTGTCCACCTTTACGAGCAACACCTTTTTGTCTTCTATCATATTACTCACAAAGTGATACTGAACATCAATGTGCTTTGTCTTTAAATGATATGCGGGGTTCTTTGCCAAGAAAATTGCACTTTGGTTGTCACGGTCTATCCTTATAGCTTCTTGTACTAACCCCATATTTGAACACAATCTTTGCAACCAAACTGCTTCCTTGCTTGGATGAGTGGTTGCCATGTATTTTGCCTCCGTAGTTGATAGTATCACTACAGATTGTTTCTTACTCATCCAACTAATTGCACCTCCAAATAGGTTAAACACATACCCACTTGTAGATCTCCTTTGATCCATATCTCCAGCCCAGTCTGCATCAACAAAGCCATGAATATCCAACACTCTGTCCAATCCTGGTCTTCCTTGGTAGCACAAACCATAATCACTAGTGCCACGCAAATACCTAAAAACCCGCTTCACTGTTGTCCAATGCTCCTTCCCTGGTTTTAACATAAACCCACTCAATACTCCCACTACATGTGTAATGTCTGGTCTAGTACATACCATTGCATACATCAGGCTATCAACTGCACTTGCATACAGAACACAGGACATGTCCTCTTCCTCTTCTTGTGTCTTGCGACACTATTTAGCAAATAACCTCACACCTACAGGAATAGGAACCTGTTATGAAACCAGTTCAAGAAAATGATAGAAAAGATAGATCAACGCCTTAGAATTCAGCCTCTTCGAGGGGACAACCTCCTTTACATCACATAAATGAACAATTCTTTGATGATACAAATGAAAAGACCTCCTTTCTATATATAGAAGTCTAAGGGGTCATAACATAATCAGAGCCGACATAACAATAAAATGTAAGGGCACAATAATAACAATAGTGGGCTTCTATGGGGCACAATAGCAACAAAATGGGCACTACATGGGTACATCAATATAATAAGTGGGTTGTACTAATAACAATAAGGAGTTACACTAGTAGTATAGAGCCTAACATGCCCCTCTCCTTCAAAAAGCGTTGTCCTCAACGCTTGAGTAGTTCTTGATGCTTTTGTATAAAATTCTTGTCCTCCCATGTGGAATGTTCAGTGGGTAAGTTCTTCCACTTGATGAGATACTCTGAAATTGATCGATTTCGTAGCTATCGGGTTCTTGTTTCTGTGACTGCTCCAGGTTCCAATATGATTTTTCCTTTCTCTTCAATTTCTCGCAATATTGTTTGCATTGGGATATTTTGCAACTTTTGAATAAGTGGCCATACTTCTTCGTCCTTCTTCCATTCATCCCTTGCACAAAACAATACTTCCACATCCTCATCCTTGGAGAGTCTTCCCATTCGGTAAGGTCGCCATTTTTTAAGTGCATGTAGTATTGCCAACATTTCCTTCTCATAAATAGCTTGCTTGAGATGTAGCAGTAAAAATACCCAATCACCTACATAAAAACATTTGTGACTACGATGTTGATCTACCTATTGTTTCATTTGATTTTGCACCGAAGTGGCGTTATCCTTTAAAAGTTGGAGAACTTGTTGTTGATGCTATGTGATCTTTCATTGCTTGAACCTTTTTCTTCTTGATATGTCCTTCTATCTTTAGAGTTTGAGGAGTGGTAATTTCTTCCAACCCTTTACAAGATATGGTCGGATTCATTTCTTGATGCTCGATGTGATCTTTCACTTCTTGAACATTTTTCTTCTTGATATGTCCTTCTATCTTGATAGTTTGAGGAGTGGTAATTTCGACCAATGAACTACAAGATATGGTTGGATTCATTTCTTCTTTTTTGATGTGATCTTTCACTTCTTGAACCTTTTTCTTCTTGATATTCTATCTTGAGAGTTTGAGGAGTGGTAATTGTTGCCAATGCTTTACAAGATATGGTCTGATTCATTTCTTCTTTCTCTGGGGTGGGGTCCTAGCGTATATCCTCTTCTTTGATGTTTCTTGATCCTTTTCTTCCTCCTCTTCATACTCTATGTAAAATAATTTCTTCTCAACACACTTATGACCTTTAGTGCATTTGCTATCACAATTGTAACAAAGCCCTTCTTCTCTTTTTTCTTCCAATTGTTGTGGTGTACCCTTGTAGGTTGTGGAAGGCTAGGAGAAACAACACTTCCATCTTCATAGCTGTGAGGGGTAGAATTCATTGTTGCCATAATTTTACTTTCTAGTATGTCACAAAGCCTTTTTACTCTTTCCAATTGTTGTGGTGTTGCTCTAAAGAAGGTGTTTCTCTTTGTATCCTC